>JACEGR010001322.1:0-174980 GCA_014170235.1 Listronotus bonariensis
ATTTCTAGTACATATGTATTCAAGTATATTAACTAAAAACTTAAAATTAACCCGTTAAACAGTTTCCGAAGAATGCGCGTATTTGTAAAAACATTTCAATTAAGTGTACAGGGTTTCTTAAAGCTTTAAACGCGTGTGATTTCGAAAACGGTGACCCTGATTTTTCGAAAACTACTGAACCGATCGCTCTCAAATCTTGACACCAGCTTCTTAGATATACTTTTAGCAATTAGTAAAACATTTTTTTTTGCGTTAAATATTAGTTTTTTTAATAAATTATTTAAGATCTTACTTTGGGGTCCGAAATCGATTTTTCTGTTTGAGAAACCGCCATTTTGCCAAAAAATGTTTTTTTGCTTATTTCTTTAGTTTATTTATAGAATATACATTTCTGAAACTATATAAATACGTTTGGTTTTTTATTTTGGATGATCCAATCGAGAGATATAGTGGTAACCGCAAAACGTATTCTTTTAGAGGAGCACCCGGACATCGGGTACAGAGGCTCTAAAAATAATTTTCTAACAAATTAAATGTGTTAAATTATTGTTAAAAGTATACAGAATATATGTACAAAATTTCAAAATTAATAAATCAAAGGAGCTTTTCAGAAAAATCTTGAAAAATCGGCACTTCGGACTTCTGTGGTTATAGCCCCTTAATATGAAGGGCTCAAACCTTCACGATATTTTTTGTCGCCTTGAACAATATTTTCGATACAACTGGTACTTAAAAATAAATGTTCTCTTATAATAGAATGTATATTCAAAAAAAATCTAAAATTCTCTGCTTTTCTCGAATCCTATTACGTTTCATATAAACATTTTTAGGGGATTTTCAATTATTAAAGCTACTTTTCGTTTACAACTGACGGCAGTTTTTAAAGCACGCCCTTTTGACAGGCCCTTTAAGTGTTCCCCTTAACTTTTATCAGAAAATCCCCAGGAAATAAGACGAGCGAGATGACACAGTCCCGAGTTAAGCCCAAATTGAATCTATTGCCGCGGGTACAGGTTAAATGGAAACGAATAGTCTCCGGGAGATCCACGTAGCTATAGATAAGATATCTTGATATACGCCAGTACTAAAGAAAATCTTTTGTAAAGCTCGCTGCCAATATTATTATTCTATTTAATAAGTTAAAAATTTACTTTTTAATAATCACAGTTTTAATAAATCTTTTAATTTAAATAATTAATTTTAAATTAAAATTTTGTGTTACTGCTTCTTAAGCAAAACTTTACAAAAAAATTAATTTGAAAGCAGTAGTTTTATTTTCAGTGGCGGCCGGTACACAGGGGAACGTGCCCAGTCTTCAAATAAACAAAAACAATGATTTTGTTTAATACAATTTAATTTTAGATATTCCCTATAATCCTATTAAAACACTCTGCTTAAAACTTACTTCTAAATACATAACTCACGCGGCAATGCTTAAATATTAAAGTTTCTTCCGGGGGACGCGATAATTCTGCCCGCTTTGTCCATGTATTTTGCTCAAGTAACATACGTCTCCTTTACGCGAAATTAGTACAGAAAGTGAGCACAAACTTACGTGCCTCCAGGCAGAAGTTCCAGGTCAAACGGTAGTTTCGTGTAGAGTTTTAGTAGCAATATTTATTGTTGATTATGAATATACGTTTAATTTTAACAAATATACTTAATTACTTTGTATGTTTAGACTTATGTGATGTGTAACACCATGTATAGTTTTCTGGGATAAAAACATTTAGTTGGCGTGTTGTGCTTAAGTGTATTCTTTCGAGACATGATCAGTTTCACTTTCATCAGTTCCCTCACTTGGAAGTGATCTAGATCATTGGATCACGTGACATATGCTATTTATAAGCATTCAGAATGAAGTTAGCCACATATGTAAATTTCAAAAGAATGTTATCAGCTACACTTCCCTCAGTTTGTTCACTGATCATGTCTTGAAAGAAGACCACTTTAGTTGCTCCAATAATAACGATGTTTCCAACTTCCAGAAATAAAAGTCACTAAATAACACGGGTAAATAAACTGCCGTTTTTAGTATCTAGTAGTATTCTAGCCACTTTATGAGGGCTGTGGATTAACCGCATTTCTATATCTATCTCTTGTTTCCTTCTGTAACATCAGAGCTTGGGAATAAGTTTTATATGTGCGAACAAATAAAATACAATGTATATATTGCGAAAAAAGAGCCCACAGCTGTAAAAATATTTATGTTTACCAATAAACAGTTATTTTAAATGTCTTAATAAACACCTCGCTATGTAACAAACAATGCGAAATAGCCTCTTAAGGCTATATTTTAAAAGAAACAATAACTTAAGGGATAGTGAGCCGAGTAACAGGTTTACGAGAGATAAAAGTTTGCTGAAGTGTCAGTATTTTATTTAACCCGCCATATCTTATCAGGAAAAAAGGTAAAAGAAAAGTTGTAAAAGGACTAAAAGCGTATATCAATTAATTGAGGAGTGGTGATTTATCAAAGAAAAAATATATATCAAAACCAGTTTATTGCCGATAATAAGAAAAAAGGCAACCTGACAGACAAAAGGAGAGATAGAAGAAAAAATATTACGTCTAAATCAACTTGTTTATGTCGAAAACGTTTTTTTTATTTATTTCTGAGTTCTAGAGTAAAAATTTTATCTTAAATATCTAAATCATATTGCAATAATAATATATAAATTAAGAAAGTTTACACTTGACAGTAGCACTGACAGGGTTGTGTCATGGAGGCCGGGCAAGTTTAGATAAAAAATGACATATAAAAAAGCCAAAGGGCACAATTAAAAAAATCCTTATATATATATATATATATATTTATTTATTTTTTTCTTTTTAGACGTAGTAACAATTTTGCATCTCCAAAAAATGCTAAACCAATAGAATAAATAACTATGCCTTATTCATTTTTTGTAATTATTATAATAGGTATCTTGGGGGGAGATTAACCCCAAAACACCATCGTGGCTGCACCACTTTATTATGCGTTTAAGATAATGAAACACAAGAAGCCGAGCACGTAACGAAAGAAAGGGATGAAGGTAATTTTGCAATTATTTTAACTTCAAATCGTCAGAAATTATTAGGGCGAGACAAAATTTTAAAGTGGAATTTTTAGGTTATAAAGAGTCAAGTCAATAATTAAAAATTGTTTTAAAAAGTCTTCTTTTATGTTGGCTTTTATTTTTACTTACCAGTTTACGATTATTGTTAAAGACTAAAATGGAAACTTACCTAAAACAAAAAAAAAAAACTGTTAATACCACAAAAAAAAAAAAAAGAAAAATGTTCATTAATTAGAAAAATAGTAATTTTTATAAAAAGGAAACGAATACCAGGCTAATTTTAAATAACCAAAAAGATTTGTTAGTGAAAAAATGGAACACTTTAAAAACATTTAAAAAAAATTAAACATTGCTGCATTAGACTTATTATTGAGTCTCCAAAACATTGTGTCATAACCAGACAGAACAGTTCAAAAACCTTTCATACGTTGTTTGGTATTAGGTAACGTCAGAAATGCCCAAAAAGATAATTTTCATAACAAACTGGTTTTACAAGATGCAGTATTTCTTGCATTTCAGGATTATCGTGTCGTTTTTCTTCTGATAAATATTTGAACAGGCATTCGTAGTCGGTACCATGTAATTTATTTCACAGTGTTGGAGAGTTATTTCCCAACATTGACTCTTTATAAACATGTTTATATTATGTATGTGTAGAATCGTCTTTTAATGGCCTTTGTACATCTTTTTGACACAAGTGGTGGAAAAATAAAAATTGTGTATTTTGCTTCAACTTTATTATTCGTTTTTACCCCAAGCAACGTAATGCCTGGTAACAATTTTTACAAAACATTGCAAATATTTCTTAAGGTTTTATTTATGGTAGGGAAGCCCAAGAGTGGATTTCGGGATTTAGTACCGCGCGGCAGATTAATATACCGGAGTAGTAAGTACCTCCACCAAATATGAGCCCTACGATACGATAATAAAAAACAAAAATATATCCATCAGAGCTTGTCGAGCGCGTCAGATGGAGATATGGCAAGTTAATTACATGCTAAACAGTGCATATTTTACTAATCTGACAATTTGAAAGTGACGTAAAGGAAACAGAGGGCTACAAAAAAAGTAATTTTGACAGTTTCGAGCGTTTTTATTTTATAGAAAATAATTTTAGGATAAAAATATATATATAATCCGATAGGATCTGAACGATTTCTACAAACCTTGAACCCCGTCCGTGGACAGTCTGTATAAATATTTAAATTGGGAGAAATAATTCTTAGGTTAAAATCTTAAATTAAAAAAAAAAAACTTCAACCAAAATATCAAATAACTCGATGTATTCGTTTCTGCGTATTTTTAATAACCCTTACATCAATTTACTTATACCTCCCCCAAGTAAACTCACCAAGTCCTCAATGTGAAATTAAGCCCCTAACAACGTAATCCGACAATCTGAAACATAATTTATATCAAGTTTCTCCCGAAAACTCTCAGGCATACGAAAAGGAATTTAGTCTCGAAAGGATGGTGAGAAATTCGAGAAGGCATTCGAGGGGAGGGGGTGTTTAATCTACGTTTCTGTCGATGCGTGTCTGTTAAAACGCGTGAGGGATTCGTCAAAGTTTGGTATTGTTTCAAGTACGACGTATTTTAGGACCCGTTACATTATTGGATGGATCGTGGCTGGTAAGTTTGTAATTGATTTTGTGGGTGGAATTAGATTTACACTAAAATAAAATGGGGTTCTGAAGGGATTAACTTTACCGAGATATGCGAGTTATCTCCGTGGAATATATTGGAAATTAATTTTAATGGACTGCTACCGTTTTGCATACATTTTAATAAAATTAAGTGTATTATAAAAACAGTTTAAACGCGCTCTTTAATAATAACATGGTTTTTACCAAAATTAATAAAACCCATTAGGTTGAGTTTTTGGGAAAAACAATATGCAAATATTTCCATTTCCATTCTAAAAATAGCTTAAGGAAACAGCATTTGCCTAGGGAATTAGAATTTTAAAATACACTATTTGCCCAGGCAGAAAGCATTTTCTAGACAGAAGCCATTTGCATGCGACATCTACACTGTCACGTGCGTCTCTAAAAATAAGAACCATCAATCAATCAATCAGCGGCACCGACATTTTCGTAAAGTACCTTTTTTTCGAAGCGTAGAGAAAAAGACAGAAAAATCTCAAACAATTAATCATTTGCCAAAGTAAAGAAATGCTCATTTGTCCCAGAGTTTGTAAACATGTCAGCGAATGCACAAATAAAACAAATAACGGTATTTCGTTTGAACTTTATTTAGTGCCTTTTCTTGTTCCTTAACCAATGCCGGGTTGTTTCTGTCTGCTTTTGCAGCGTTTTGCTGGTGCCATTTCTCACGTTCAAATTCGAACATTACCTAAATATCCTAATGACATATATTGAATATTTTACACCAAATGCGAAGTAAAGCGGTTTTGAAATATATGCTCGCGCGGGCGTGTGATTTATGTGTTTCTACTGAAAGCCGTAAATAAATGTGCTTATTTGTAAGTGTTAAGTGTAAAACAGAGTTCCCCCCTCCCCTATATTTTTTCTCGTGTATTATTATACAGCGTGTCTACTTAAGCTCGCACCATATAGTCATTCTTTATAAAAGTTCTGCATGGCCTAAAACCTAAAACACAATCATCAGATATTAATTTTATGCAGTGGTATACGAGACATGTAAAAAAACATGAATTTTGCTCAAAAGGAAAGTATCTCTAATTTTCATAATATCGAAATATTTTAATTAAGAAAATATGTTTGTATTAAAAATTACATTCAAATATGCAAACTTTTTCAAGTTTTTTTTAAATTATTAACATCACTCAAAATTTTCGATAAAATAAAAAACAAAAGTACTTGAGCAAAATTTATATTTTTTAATACATATATCGATGGGTTTGTGACAAAACAACGTAAGAGATATTTATCAACAACTTTGTATTAAAAATTACTCAATAAAAAAAGCGTTTTCCCTAAAATTGATGAAATTCGCTTACGATGTTTTGTCAAAGGTTTTTGACATCGATATCTTGTATACCACTGCACAAAAAATTATTATTATTTAATGATTTCATTTAAGGTTCTAAATCATGCAGAACTTTTATAAAGAATACTTTTTTTCGTAAAATTAATAATAAAGAGTTTTCCATACGATGTAAACATAAGTAGACACGCTGTATAGTCGGTAAGAATAAATTACCATTCTGTCGTATAATCAGAACCTCAAAATATTTTCTGACCTAACCGGAACTATCTTTACCCATTTCAAAAGTAATAAGAAAATTTTTTAAAACGTTTTAAATAAATACAGCCCTTTACAAAATTATATTTTAATTCCAACTAAATTCATATAACCTTAAGTAGAATTTAGCCGAGAAAAAGCCATAGGCGTCATACAAATAAAGACGGCAATCAACTATTTCTTTCTCATCGCGTCGTTTAAATAATGTGCAATCAACAAATAATTTGAAAGTAAGACTAACCAGAACTAACCAGATCTGATGACCGCGGGGCTTTTTCTTAGCTGAATCGGAGTTTACCTCAACATATAGGTAATTTTTAAGATGGCGACCACAGGTTACTTCAACATGACATTTGGATCACAAAATTCGAAAGACTATGGTTGCTATGTTAAAAAAATATTAATACGTTATGCTATATTGTTGAGGGATATTAGTGTAGAATTTAAATATAAAAATATATGTTTCTGTTTAAAATTTTCGAAAAACTAACCAACCGTCGAATTTTTTATCTTGAGTTTCATTTAAAGAAATGTATTTAATTTATTAGAAAATAATTAAAAAATTACTGACTAAAACGAAACGGACACACGCCACAGATTATTTCAATATGACATTCGAATCACAAAATTCGAAAGACTATGATTGCTATGTTAAAAAATATTAATACGTTATGCTATATTGTTGAGGGTGACATTAGTGTAGAATTTAAATATCAAAATATATGTTTCTGTTTAAAATTTTCGAAAAACTAACCAACCGTCGAATTTTTTATCTTGAGTTTCATTTAAAGAAATGAAGAATTTATTAGAAAATAATAAAAAAATTACTGACTAAAACGAAATGGACGGCGCTTACTGGCGAAAATGATAATTAATTTGAAAACCACAGAATTAACCCAATAAACTGATAAAAATTTTAATTTTGTAAAATTAAAGAGGAAAAAGTGAAGGGGGTGTAAATTTATAATTGGACAGGTTGTATTTGCATTTATCCTTACTATATAGAAAAACTTATAATAATTAACGGTTTGTACTAATTACATCTGAATTATCGGGATCTTAGATTTTAAAAGAATTTATAATTAGCTCTATTAAACCCGCTTCCCACAGGGCACGCATGCGTAGGGATAGCAACGATATATCGATTATTTTCAAATATCAATATAAAATATTTTCGATATTTGTGGTAAATCGGACAAAATTAAAAAGCTATTTTTTAACTTCTTAAAAAGCGCCTTAAATGTTGTACGGTAAAATAAAATAGAAGTAAAACCAAGGTAATTTTTACTATTATGTCGTATCTATTTCCCTACTACCTGGTAAGAAAAAAATATTTATTATAAGGTAATTTATCGATATTTTTCTCTCTCAATTTGACATTTCTACGCATGTGTATATTGTATTATTTCTGTCAGCTAGTAAAATCTTTATTGCAGGTCATTTAACAATAATTGAGACCGGTTCTAACTTTCTTGCATTGTAAGTCAAATTTTTGATGGATTTTCCATTACTAACCAAAGAAAAAGTTACTTTATTATTGACTTTGTTAATAAAAGTTGATGTTTTTTGATAGTATTTTAATTTTTTTAAATTTATTATAAGAAAATGAGCTGTAGATTAAAAAATTAGTAAGTTAAAGCATCAGCTGTGTAGGTAGTGGAAATATTTTTCCTTTTGTTGGTGAACTGGTCACTTAATTTTTATCAGCTCATTCAATAAAATGTTTGTTGCCTCGTGTAATCACTAATGCAATTCAATATTTGTTGCGTAATTTTAATTTCGTTGTATTTCGCGGTCTTGCCCCGTGGGAAACGGGCCTTACAGCTTTTTTGCCTTATTGCCGAAACCCAAGGTTCAAAGCAGTTATCGTAGATAATTCTTGCAAAGTAAGAACGATCTGTGTGCAAGTGCAGTGATGCAAATAATTGCAATTCTAAGTACGATAGCCTTAATCTTCATTAAATTTGCTACAAAATAGCAAAAAATTTCAAATATACTTTTTTATACATTTTTCCTTATAGCTTAGTGAATTTGCAAAAAACAAAACAATAAATGGAAATCTGCGCCATTTTCTTTTAATAAGAAAAACAAATTGATGGACATCAAATAATTACATCCTTAAGATGTATTTATTAACAAACTTACAAGTATTTGTCGCCTTCATCATATAAGAGTCATAAAACACAGTTTTTTTTGTAAAAATCTTGCAAGTTATGCTAAATCGTAACTGATATAACTGTTAATATACTACCAGCAATTTCTCTATACTTTAATGCGACAAATTTCAGTAATGCGTGGACATACAAATCTATGATTTTAGGATATGATTATTTGGTTAATTTTATATAATTTTTACCAAAAATAGGACCTATGCTAAAAAAATAAATTAGGTTTTTTCCACAGATCGCTGCACTGGCGGACTTAATTTATTTACATTAAAACAGACTGAATTTATTCCCTCAATATTTTCTTCCGGTTTAGCAATCTATTTAAACGGACGCGTAATATATTATAGACTTTGCCTATATTAGAGAAGAGATGGCTTTATACTGAGATAAAACTAGACGAAGCATCACACAATTTAATCTCTGTTTAAATAGAGTATTCTAGCTGTGTTATTTAAGCAGTATATGTAAATCAAGCCCTTTGCCCTTTTACCATTGAAGCGTTTAACTGGTAATTTGTCATCATCTCAATTCGAGAGTCATTTTGGGCTTGCTTAAGAGAAGTCAAAGGGACAAACGGTTGGGAAACCTAAGTAGGGTAAGTCATTTAACATGTCAAAGCAAATATGGGTGTTGGGTGTTAAAACTGTTTAGGAAATTAAACTATAAAATGTTTAATGTACCGAAATTTGATAAATTCAGATTTTGTCATTTTTTAATTTCCGGGTATCAAGTTATTAATTTATACCCCTTTTTACTTTTTTATTTTTACCGTATAAATTAAATAAAAGCAACAGAGTTTACAAGGTAAAAATTCCAGATTGGTCTATGCTGTTTTGGGAATTTCTTGTTTGGGCACCTAATAAAATTTTACCCTATCTGAACCTTTTTTTCTTGTTTGGTCACCTCAACAAAAATGCATGCCTAATTATTTCTTCTTGTTTGATACCCTAAAGGTGGGCATAGAATTCTTAAGTGGATTTATAATGTGTGTATTAGTCTTGGGTTTAATTAAGAAATTAAAAAAGATTTAACTAACCATGACCCCCACCTACACTCTGTAATAATAACAGAACTGCAATAGGACTGATACTGATTTAGGTCGTTACACATGCGTTTTATTTAAATTCGAATTTGGGTAATTCGCATTACAGCGCTCGTGTAAACTTTAGAATGAATATGTCTATCTATATTATTAAATTATATGTACACTTTTAGGGTACCAAACAAGAAGAAATAATTATGCATATTGTCCAGGTGACCAAACCAGAAAAAAACGGGTCAGGTCAGGTAAAATTTTATAAGGTGCAAAACAAGAAGTTCCCAGACTAACATAAACCGTATATTATTTTATTAAATTTTAAGGATGCACACCTGACTGGAAACATTTTTGCACACACACTATTGGCAAATTAATAGGGAAAAAAACATCGGGATACTTTTATATTAATTAAAATTCTAAAAGTAAAACAACCTAAACATACAGTGTGTCCCAGGATAGGTATTACAAGAGGACAAATAACCCAAAAATTTTCTAATTTTTAAACGTCGTTTTGGGAAAACTAGTCGCATGGTCCAAAACTGATAAATACTAAATGTTACTCCGATTGGTAATATACAGGGCGAGTAATAACTAAACATATGAAAAATGACCGAGGGTAAAGTACCTATATTTTTAAAACTAAAACAAAATTGTTAAGTTAATGTAGAGAATTAATTATTGAATTAAAATAAAAAAATATATTTTTACAATTTTTTACATTAGGCCTTAAGTTTTTAAATTACTTGGCTTTTGCCAATTTTTTAAGTTGACAATTACATTTTTGTACTCATGCTTCAACTTTAAATTTTGACATAAAATTCAATTCTCTACAACATTTACTTATACAATTTTGTTATATTCTTAAAAATAAAAGTAGTAAGCTCCTGGGCATTTTTCATATTTTTTATTTATAACTCGCCCTGTATAATATAGAGTAATATTTGGTATTGGACCATGCGTCCAGTTTCCCAAAATTTCGCTTTAAAATTTTAAAATTTTTGGTCCATTTGTTCTCTTATAACACCTATTATGGGACACACTGTATACCTAGTATAATTACTTTTATGGCCCCAAATCATTTAGATCCATTCGGTCGAAATTTTACAAATCGCCAACTCTCATCCGACTTACAAAACCACAGCAGGAATCTGGAGCGGTGAAATTAAATTGACGGCGATGGTTTTCATATTTTAATCTCTCCCTTTGTGTCAAATTCACACAAAAAGCGGTCGTTGATCAATGGAAATACGTCCTGACAGCAGCTCGAAAACAGCTGCGTTAAGCAGAATTAGGGAAAAATCGAGAAAAACGAAAAATGACCCAATTTATGAAAAAACTTACCAAAGAAAAAAAATTTAGATTATGTATACACCACAATGAGTGTTTTTTTGACTACTGGTACCATACTGATGTAGAGAAAGTCCGAATATGGGCCTCTTTTTGTTTTTTAAATAAATCTTATTTTTGACTACAAGCATAATTATTTAATAACAAATGATTAGTTACATATGTATATTTTTGAAGTAGGAAAAAATCTACTTTAAATGTTTCATTGGCGATTTCTAAGTTCAATGATACCTCTGGTGGTTAACGACGCAACATAAGAAAACAGGTGATCGGACATGTTTAACCATTGAAATGGATATAAATATAATATTGTTTATTTACTTCGTTATGTTTAACACGCGTTTTTGAGCCTTGTGCTTGTATATAGCTGTGTGTTTTGCTATCATTTTTATTAAAAAGTCTTTCCTTTCACCTATATTAAAACGTTTATTATGGCATCAGAAGAGCCATAACATCTAAAATAAAAATACGTGTGTATAATCAAAATAATATGGTTAGAATTCAAGATTTATTCTCCTTCCAATGTGCACCTACTATCGGGAGTGCAATCGAGGTATGAAAATACTGAGCTTAGTGTCAAAAACAGTTCTTTACTTATTCCGAAAAAGTTTTACATGGCGCTTTCTTCACTAATTATCACTAACAAAAAGTCTGTTAAACCATTAAGGGCACTACTCAAACTCATAAATCGAGTTTTAACACACTTAATACGTATAAATCTATACAAACTCACGGCTGTATTGAAACTTGAACAGTATTTTAAACCGATTTAATACTCGAAATCAGGAACAGGATTAAAGCTAGCTACCTACATATTACCTACATCTTTCGACTTTGTTCACGTTTAGCAGCGCCCCCATTGGTAGTTAAAATCGCCAATTATAAATTTGTAAATTTAAAAAAGGAATTAAAATCCATATTTACACTTGTAATAAGAATGCTTGAAATATGGGCCAAATTATTAAAATGCAAAAAGTGGACCGTAAAACATTTTTATAAGTAAAGATTTGTTTTTAACAATAATTGAAAATATATGCCGCGCTCAGTGTCCGCACAGGCTTCGTGCACCCGACTCTCGCACATGACGTATGAACCCATATCTTGTCTTTGACATTGTCAGAAAACAGCCCATATATTTTTTGGATGTTCGAGGCATTTTTATCTACAAAACAAATAAAAAGTTACCATGGTCCGAATACGTTCATATTTTAATTCAGCCCATATTTCAAACATAACCAAGAAATTTTAAAATATTTCTACACAATTATTTTATAAGGTTTAAAAAAAAAAAAATAAATGGATTATTATATAGAGTAACCAATGTGCAGGAGCCTTACCAACTTTGACTTCAAAGTGATGCGTAGTTACGGAACAAACTGACAATTATTAGTTTCCACTCGAAAAAATGGCGTAAACTTTTATCAAAGAATACCAATCCATAGAACCCCACAAGTGAGATTTCAGCGTACCCTAAAAATTTTTATCACCTACCCTGACCAACAGATGGCGAAAGTAGTACGTGTTATTTAAAAAAAAACCGATATCTGAATGTTTTTATTTTAGATTTCTTCTTAATTTGAATTACCAAACAAACATATTTAATGTCAAAATTTTCAGAATCTCCTAAAAAAAGCTAAAAATTTTAAAATTCTAAACCCAAATAAAAGTTAATTATACCAGTTTTTATTTTTTATTCAATTTATCTTGACAACGGTGGCAGACTTGCCACCAAAACGTCGATTTTTAGTTCTCTATTTACTTGCTTTATTCTTTTTTGGTTTTTGGTACTTTTAATTAATTTTTTGGCGTGTACCCAAATAACTACCATTAATTAAATGAACCGCCGAACCAATATAGAACATATCTTCATCTGAAATAAAGGCGTGCACTAATGTATGTACAAAAAAACTACCAACTTTGTTTTCAAAATAACTAAATTTAAAAAAAAACGTTTCCCGTAAAACTGACGAATGTCGCTTACGATGTTTTGTCAAAAACCCATCGATATATCCTATTCTGAAATCATAAATTTAATAATCTTATGGATACTACCATTTATCGGGGATTTTATTTTTATTAAATTTTGCGTATACCCTCACTTTAACTGATCGGGCCGACTGCTTGTCAGCGACTGCTATCAATTTCTGATGGTAATCGTATCAGCAAAGCGACATCGTACTACTTTCGCCATCTGTTGGTCAGGGTAGGTACTAAAAATTTTTAGGGTACGCTGAAATCTCACTTGTAGGGTTCTATGGATTGGTATTCTTTGCTTTTATTTAACAAGTGGTTTTTTCTAAACCCCTCCTGGTTTTCAGACGGCAAAGAAAAAAGCGTGACTTAAGGAGGCCATAAGTAAGCGTAGCTTTTCATTAAGAGGTGGCGCCACGTATTGTGCGACATTTTTCATGGGACCATAAACCACACATGGCCCATATTCGGACCTTCTTCTTAATCACTTGTTGACGACCAGCTTTAAATATTCATGTTATGCATTTTATTTTAGAAAAAATCAGTAAAAAATAGCATTAGAAGGTCTTAATAATCACAGAATTATTAAAAAAAAAAGTTTAGGCAAATTGGTGCTGTAGAACTCTCTCAAATATACGAAAATATAAAAAAATTTGTTTATAATAAACATGAACACCTAAACAAAACAACAATACAATATCTTTAATAAATTATTTTTGTTTATGAGTTGCTTAAAAACAAATGTATTTAAACAAAAGGAATTATATGAAGTTTATTGGTTTTTAGAACGACAAGGGTTGACAGAGGTCCGCCTTTTTGTCGGTATCAGGTGTGGGGTTCTTTGAGATTTCCTTTAAATTAAGAACGATAATCGAGTTTAGAGAGACTTTCGAAGTAGCCTAAGATAACAAACTTACGAAAATGGGGGATAAGTAATTACTAGGATATAAAAAAAACGTAATTTTCCAAATATGTCCTAATTTCTTAGGTTTAGGGTAACTTTCTTTCCTTTTGAAAAATTAGCAATAATTAGGAAAAGCTAAATAATTCACCTAAAATGTCTTTTTATACTGTAGCCAAACCAGGATATGGTAGAACATTCGTGTTAATCATTGTCATAGGTTTGTAAATAATTAACAACTTTTTTATTGTAAGCCCATTGGTAAATTAATTTTTATTGATCATTTCCATTTCATTTATTAGAAAAATAGTTATAAATAGTGTATGGAAATATTTTCTTTGCTTTACTGAAACAATGTACTCCATCAACAAAAACTAAGTAAGAACATAATTTAGTCATCTATCGATCGAGCCGTTAAAATAATTTATCTCATTAGCTAATGGGGTGGCTTTATAAAAATATTCAGCCATTTTTCCATAGCTGAAAACTTATTAAGGACGGTCACGAAACTCGGAAGTTTAACTTCATGATTATCATTCTTGTATTAGTATGGGAAAGCTTTCATTGTAATAATTATAAAAACTAATTTACAGATTTTCAATAAGAACAAGGTTTTAAAACTTAAAATGTCAGTATTTTACGTAACTTGCGTGAGCTTACGTCCCAGATAAGGGCAAGAATATTTTTTTCTATACACATCGTGTCAGCTCGATGCATTTAATTCAGTTACGGTGTGTTGGACACTAGCAAGTAGGAAATTAGACAAATATCAAAGGTTGCCCAGATGTCCGGTTTTTACCCGACAATTCGGTTTTTCCAATGGCTGTCCGGTCCAAAAATCATAGCAAACCGGACAACAGCGTTTTTGTGAGACTTGGATAAAAAATGCCATTTTTTTTTTTGTGCAACACCACACGGACTATGATCAAAGTTTCAAGTGTAAATATTCATCGCCAATCAAAGAAACACAACTTTGTAAACATGTAAAACAATTACAGTATACAAATCAAGACTTAAAGTCGTTCGATATTAAATTGAAATTGGAAAATTTTTGGACATCATCTGTCTTTACAGAATGTTTTAAAGAAAATATAAAGACAGATTCTCCATCAAAAAATATAAAGAAAAGTCAATTTAAACATAAGTTTGGCAATGCTTTGTTTCCCAGATATGGGGTTCTAAGTAACCTTAAAAAAATCGCTTTTACTTTAAATAACGCTAATTTGATAAAATTGGTCACTTTTATTTGTAGATTTAAAAGCTTATTTAGAATATTTAGAGATTTAGAAGTTAAATAAAGTTACCCAAAGTAGCCTTGAGCGGTCCCTCAACGAATATTTCTAGCAAAAATATATTTAGGTTAGGATGCATTAATTGTATTTATTATTAAGTGTTTGTAGTTAATTTTATATAATGAGTACTTTCACTATACAGTCAAGGGGATGCAGTTAAGTAAATTTTAGTATTTTCAAAAAGTTATCAGGATAGAAAAAAAAATAAGAGGTAAAAAACTGTATTTTTACTTGCTTAATTTAAATAATATAACAACCTTGCTTAAAAGTCAGTGGCGTAAATTTTTTGTCGGAAATCTTCTTTTAGGTAACCTTGGAAAAGCCACTGGGCTAAAGTGAACTTTTTTATATATAAATTGCTCTTTTAGCGGATTTAAAAATAAATTAATGTTTTTTCATGTCCGGTTTTTTTCTACAGCATATCTGGCAACCCTACAAAGATCGCTTGCACCGAAACATATCCTGATAGAAACACGCATCAATTTTTCCCTTTAGACAGTTTCCTTTTCAGGGGTTAGTAAAAATTGCCCATGGAAGTTTTTAAAAAATAACTATTTAAATGCTTTACAAAATATTTTTCATTAAAATAGCTGTATGGAACTATATTTTAACAATGTATTATATTAAAATATAAATTGGTGGTCAGTGAAATGGTGCTAAAATTTAACTAGAGGCATCAATATCAAATATTATCGAATATTCCGCCATCAATAAAATAAAGAAAATTTTCTTGTATTTATCCACAATTGTTTATTTATTAGAAGATATGAAACTTTTCTAGACCAAAAAGAAAATTGGAAAGCGATTTATTTTCAATGCAGCGTTTTTAAATTAATTTTTCTTTAACAATATGAACCTCTTGATACCTCAGGGCTTGTAGAATAATAAATATTATAACATATAACTTTTTTTAGTATTGATTCATTTGTTTAGTATTATTTTAAAGTTATTAATTGCTCATAACCCCAGAGAGGACAATGGTCTGACAACTCAAACTCTCTCAAATTGTGCATCAAAAGGCCCTGTATTTCTGTGATAAAATCAGTTGGTACGCAACACAAATGTGTGCGAGAGGGTGCCTACGCTTTATAAAGTATGTCACTGAAAGAGGAACTGGTAGTTTCTGTAAAATAAAATTTTGCGGTTTAATATTTAAAACATAATTTGTTTAAAAGGCACCATTTCATAATTTCATATTTAGTCATGGTCTTTCTTGTAGCTAGCGCTACTTACTCAAAAATTTTTGCGTGCTGAATTAATGTTTGGTTCAACTTTACTTGTTGGTTGACATAAAAAAAAACTAAATTTGTTATAGCTATTTTGACCTTAGAGGACAACTTTGTTTTCACAACGTTTTGTGATTCATCGCTGGTTGAGATTTTGTTGTCAGATTCTGAAGAGACCTAAACAGGTTATATATAAATAATTAATAGTTTAAAAAACTAAAAAAACACGCTTTTATATGCAACCGAACTAAAAATTAGAAAATAATTTTTCATTAAAAAAAATATTGTCATTTCATAGTAAAAAGCGTGGGGTGCATTTTACTATTTTTTCATAACTTTTCCATCATAGATATTTGCAAATATAATAATTATAACATTTAATATATTTATCACCCCACGCTTTTTACTATGAAATGACAATATTTTTTTAATGAAAAATTATTTTCTAATTTTTAGTTCGGTTGCATATAAAAGCGTGTTTTTTAGTTTTTAAACTATTAATTATTTTCATTTTTAGTTTCTGCTACTCTTGACAAAATGGCGAAAAAATTTTTTAATGAACAAGAGTGGCAAATTTTAAAATTTTTCCAACAGATTGCAACTCACTAAAAAATTTCTTCTTCATTAAGTAGCAAAGTTTGAAATTTTGCCAACAGATGGCAATCCAGGCAATGTTTGGACCGTTGCCAATATATTGCAACCCACTAAAAATTTCTTCTTCATTTAATAGCAAAGTTTGAAATGTTGCCAACAGGTGGCAACCTAGGTGTTGTTTTTATATTTTATAATATAAAGGAAAATTTTTTTCCTGGCGATCCAAAAAAGAATGTTAATTTTTATTAATTGCACATTATGTATTATGTATACATTACACATAATGTAATTTTATTATGGAATCCTTGAACTAATGGTGCAACTAACCCTATATTTTTATTGTTCATAAAAATTGAACACCCATGGTGCAACTAACCAAATTGTGTAAAAACTAAAAAATTTCTTCTTCATTTAATAGCAAAGTTTGAAATGTTGCCAACAGATGGCATCCTAGGTGTTGTTTTTATAATATAATGGAATTTTTTTCCTGGCGATTCAAAAAAGATAACGGGATACTGTTTTTAAATTATTGCATCTTCATCGGTCCTTGACACGTGTGCAAAGTTTCAAAGAAATCGAATAGCTGGAAGTTGGTTAAAATTAGGCTCAAAGATTCCGTTACATAGATAGATAGATAGATAGATAGTTACAACCCAAGTTAATAAAAGCGTGTTAAAAAAATAAACATTTCTTGATTGCATTTAGATGCCACGGTTGTAGATAAAATATTGTGTAAAAGTTGTACCACCTCGATGCTATCACACTACTTGTTTAAAAACTAGATAAAATATTGTATAAAAGTTGTACCAGCTCGATGCTATCAATTAAGTTTAAAAACAAAACAACTTGATTTGCAAAAAGTTGTTGGTTTAAGGTAACTTTTTGTTTTCATACCTACATATTTTCCAGAAAAACCATTTTAATCAAATGTAAGTCCGTCAGGCCAAATAATCAAATAAAAAATCCTAATTCCGTGTTTTTAATAAAATAGAGTTACATTAAGTAAATTACTGTAAGTAAGCGCTTCAATAAACGTTTTTATAGCTTAGCCGTTTTTTAAAGCTACTTTATGAGTTATCTTTAAAAACAGTCTTTGTTTGGCTTCTGCCCTACTTTAAGTAACTAAAATTTAAAACTTCTAGTTCGTTCTTTAACTGCTAAATACTCTCTTTTAATTAGACTTTACAAATTAAACCACTTTCCCGCAAAAAGAAAAGCTTGTTTAACAAGAGACCATTTTAATTTCATTAAAATGTAGATGGAAGTCAGAAGTGACAATGAAGTCATTAAAACTTGGTCTTATATACCTTTTATTATTCTCATAATTGTAAAAAAGTTAAAATGTAAAGGGTAACGTTTTTGCAAATACTGCAGAAGTCTATATTGAAGTAAACAGCATTTGTTACAAAATGTTTATTAAAAATAATATACAATTTCATACTACACAGGCCCGTCCGCACCAAGTGATTATTGGGGTCGGAGAGGGAGGGGGCAAACAGACGACAAAAAAGGACTACAGGTGCGCAGACAAAGCAGATTAGGCGCTTCCCTGTATATTTTACATGTAAGACAACTTTTTAAAGAGACCAATCTGACAAACCCTAGTGCCAAGTTTTAAAAAAATTTAATAATTAAATCTTGGATTATTTACCAAATTGTTCAGGTACAACCAAACAGACAGCAGCCACCAGCAAACAATTTGTTATAAGGATGTCACTGATTTAATGACACTGTTCCTCATGTCAGCGACAACAATAATTTTACAGGTGCCTGTTTGGTTTTACCTGAACCGAAAATTTAAATTTAAGATTCGTTTATTAAAACTTTTTGAAATTTGGCACGAGGCTTTGTCATATTGGTCTCTTTAAAAACTTATCTATCTGTAAAATTAACAGGGGAGCCAATCATATAATAAACCTTCTTAAAATTTACATGGGATTTCTTATTTACGCTCGGCGACGCATACCCGGTTTACTTGGTTTTTGTTAAATTCTCAACAATTTCAGTTAACGATCAGTAACGTTAATCCATAAAGAAAATTGCAATTCGGTTCATCCCATCGATATTATAAACCAAATGTATATTTTTACGTAAACATTGTTTAGGCACCACGTTTCAAAAAAATATTATTAAAAGTTACCGGTAAAAATAGGGTATTTTTACCTGTAACCCCTCTAGTAAAATACGCTTTTAACTACAATTTTTCCATTTTAACCTTTGAATTTGATGAAGCGTTAAAAAGTAAGGCAGATTGCAAAATTTTATAATTTTGGTAAAAACGAAAATATATAAAGGTAGGTAAAAAAATTCATCGAAAAATAAAAATTAAAAAATATAATTTTCCAGATATATTTAAACTTGTCACCAAGCATTCCTATTAACGATCATGCTCCGCTTAAAGCATTTTCAATGTTTAACTTATATTGTTAGCAAGTCAGCAAAGATATCTTTATGCTTACAATCAGAAATTAATATTATTTCTCATTTGGAATTCGTATATTAAATCATAACAAGTAACAAGATACGACAACTAATAAATTTATATCAGAACTAACTTGATTAGCATAATACCTGATAAAACTATCGATCGAAAATAGTTTTGTTCACAAGCTGTAACCAATTAAAAAAGAAAAGTAGGCCACCCTTATCTTTAACTAGATGAAACGCTGCACGCTGCGGTTACCAAGAGCTTTCCTATTTAAATTTTTACTTTGGGTATATAAACCGCCCATTACATGTGCGGGTGTTAAATTAACCAGATTAGATATTTCCGTAAATACCATTTAACTAACGTTTGTATTATTTTAATATATTATGCAATATTTGCAAAATAGTCTAGTCCAAAAGCAGGTTTCCTGAAAAAATAGTTCTAGTTCTAGAGTTGGGTAGTATTCGAATAAACTTTATACTGCTTGCAATTTCCTGTGCACTGCAAGGTCGCATCTCTCGGGACATTGTCCAACCTGGAGATGCAGATTTTTACATTAGCCGAAGATATTTCTTTCAAAGCGACCAATGACCAAAAATGACTTATAAAGACTTAAAAATGACTTAAAAATGACGTCAGCTTGCTGCTTGGGCATTTATTTTTGCAAACAAAAATATATCTAAATTAATTATCTTAACTTCTTTGGGGTTTTGCTATTTAAAAAAGCAAGTAACTTGGTACAACATATAAAAAGTGACATTGCAAACTATGTTTTCTATCTATTAGGTTAGACTAATATGTATTTTTCTCCATTTTACACAAAAGGGATGTGTATAATAAATTTTACTATGTCAGTTTAAATCATGACTATCTGGTAAATCGTACATAGTATGTACATGTATCCCCATCCAAAAGTAAAGTCAATGGTTTAAAAAATAGAAAAGTTATTTTTGGAAAATTTGGGAGACGTCTTGTATGCTTGAAATGATGATTTTTAGGCAAGAACAAGGTACGCCACTGCATTTTTGTTATGGAAAAACGTAGAAAAATAAGAATGAGTTGCTTTTTCAAGAGAAAAAAGGTTTTTTTGCTCTTCAGTATTCATGAATACCCAATCGTGGTATTCATGAATACCGAGTATTCGATTACTATTTTTGTAGATATTCGAAAATATTCGGTGTTCGAATACTTTTTTTACGGTATTAGTATTCGTATTCGAATACCAAATTTCAGTATTCGACCCAACTCTGCTTGTAATCGAAAAAATATGGTGGAACCTTTGTTCGACCTCCGAACAGTACGGAAGTTGCGTAGAAAGCTCCACAGCTTTTCCCGGTGTGGCTGTTAGAGGTGTAGTACGGGCGTTTTTACCTCCAAGGATCGAGTAAAGATTCACGCTAAATTGACGGCATCTTTCTCCTGGAGCTCAGCTCTGAAAGCGAACATTCCTATATCTAAGTTTTGATGGTGTGCACGTGTTTTCGTAACGGCCGGGAATGCTGGTGCCCTCCGCTTGAAGCGTCAGTTTTGACAGTCACCGGTTATATACGTAATACCAGTAGCAGATTTTGCTATGACACCTGTCAATTTATGCATTGCATCAATATTTTATTTTTTACATGTTTTTGAAATTCTGAGAGGTACGAGCTCGACTATCCAGATTTTTCCACCAACGAAGCCCTGGAAAGCACAGTCCGGAAGGGGGAGAGCTGGTGAATTGGACCAGAGCCAAGAACAAAAAAAAAATGGTTGATATTTTGGATTTAGAGAAAAATTATGAAAAATGTTTTTTTTTATAATGCCGCACTTGAAAAAAGTGTTATAAGTTAATAAAGCTATATGAAATTTAAACAAAGATCCTAAAATAGAAGAAAATTTTAGTAAGACATGCTCCAACTCTCTTTGTTTATAAATTTTTTATTAATAAATGTACTAGACATTTAGCGAGAGAGAGAGATAGAGATAGGGCTGCTTGCTTGTCACTGCTTGTTGACTAAAATTTTGAGTTTATTAGTTTTGGAGTATGCCACCAGTTTTACCAAAATGCCAATTTAAAATTTCTTGGTCCATTTGTCCTCCTGTAACCCCTATCCTGGGACATACTGTATACAGTACCTTTTTTTAAGTATTTTTGTTCAACCGACTAAAAATCATGGCAAGCAGAGTGACTGACGGTAAAACTTAATATGTACTTTTGGTGTTTCCTAATAAAACGACCGTATGACGTTAATAGTAAAGTCCATAAAAATACTTACTCCTCGCAGGTCAGCAAAATTAAAATACTAAAACTAAACGTACACAAATTAATGACTTTTTATTGGCACTAACTCCAGAACTACTCGTTCGCCCATAGCGCTTATATAAAACTAATTAAGGCTTTTCATAGACGCGTCAATTTTCCAGCATTAACGGGCCAGTAAAGGCAACATTCATCAACCCAGTTTAGTATTACTTTTGCCTTACGACAGATCCGGATTCGGCGGATGTTTTTTTGTCCGGAAGAAAGCCTAATGGGACTTGCTACTCAAATAACTGGTCAAACGTGTGCGTAAAGAAAAAAATAATTTGTATTTCCGTAGCAAAAGCTCTTACAAATGGGACAAACTTATATTTTTATAGGAATATTGAACGCGAGCACTAATTACTTCTCTAGTTTTTATTTTGACCAAGTAACTAACAAGAAGTGCAGCTGTCGAAACAAGTTCACGATCATATGTCGATTGAAACTGTATTGTTGTTGGTTTTTCAATTTACTGACGTCGATAAGGCAATAACTATTCTATATTTTTACAATATTAAATGCCAACATCGGGCATGAGCAGCAATAGCGACACAACTCAAAGAGTCATATTTTAGAGAATGCATAGAAGAACAGGAAAAACTTGTTTTTTAAGCAATATTTTATTCAATTTGTTCTCTTGTAAACCCCAACCTTGCGACAGTCTATAACTATATATAAGGTTTTCTTAAATTTAAACAGGCAAAAACTTCTTAAATATCAAAGATAATTTAAGGATTAAAAAAACGTAACACCTGTACTGGCTTTAAAACACTTTAATTTTAAATAACAAAATGGAACACTATAATAAATGAAAATATAAAAACTTCTGAACCGCTTTTAGCAGTCAAGAAATTATTATCATCAAAAATGCAATATGCAACTAAAATCAATAATTTAAAAGCCTAAAGGTTGGAGTCAACGATACAAGTTTTTATTAAATTTATGCGTCGCGAGTCAAGAATTTTAAATTTTCCTGTAAAAACAAAATAAATAGTTTTTACAAGGAAATTTACATTTTAAACTTAAGTGAAATTTTATTAAAAAAAACTTTTATCGTGGAAATTTTCTAATTGGAAAATTGTCGGCGAAATTAAAGTGATAATAAAAAAAACTATCAAACTGTACCGCAGCTCTCAGTTATTCTAGCTGCAACCTAGTATCATTTTACGAGAGTATTAAAAACGAAAACTTACATTTTATTATTCTAAACCAAATTTAATTAAAATTTTGGGAAGTAATCTTGAAACAAAGTATTATGCATTACATTTTAAGAGGATTAGGTCAGTTAAATTTTAAGGCATATAATAATTTAATGACTTTCAGTAGTAATGAACAAAAACTAATTTTTAGGTGGCTTTTTTTTGAAAAAAGGTAAAAACTAAAAAAAAAACACTTGTATATTTTATTTTTAGTCCTTTTAGGGATAAATTGAGAAACCCAGAAATAATCTAAAAACAAAATCTGGGTTTTATTTGGCAGCCAGTAATCGGGTAAAATTTGGTTTCTTTGAATGTCCCTATCGTCGAAATACAACATTTATCTTTAGATTTGCTAATCGTATTATTCTCCTTTCCGTTTTGTTATGACAAATTTATTTAACTTCACTTAAAAAGTTATTTGAATAATTATCCCTTTTAATTAAATATTTTGGGGAACAATAGGATTAGTAAAAATTATTTATTTTCATTGTATTACCTTTTTTTACCTCTATAACAAAATATTTAGATCCTAATTTCCAAAGGTACGAATCCACGATAAAAGCTTTTTATAAAATTTTTGTGTCGTGAGTTAAAGTTTTTAAGTTTTCCTATAAAAACCAATAGATCTTTAAAAAAACACACATATCACATTGTTTATACATAACCTTATCAGTTTTGGAAATATGGCCATGGCTATTCAAATAGAATATTTAGGTAATAATTAAAGTATCGCCATTTTGTGGAAGGTAAATGTATTAACTTTATATTCTTACAAAGTACTCGTCAGGAGCTTTTGAATAATGTGTCACAAAAAATATTCCAAAATAGCGCCTAGCTGTCACTTTAAAATTTAGAACTGTTACTGAGATGTGAAAAAATAAAGACTTTGGTCATATAATGTCGTTCCAAGTTTCATGAAAATATACCAAGCGGTGCAGAAATTAGAGGGGCGACGGACTTAAGGACCTCACTATATGTATAATTTAAAGAGATACCAACAACCTTTTAATCATCGAAACAGCGCTTCCTGTAAAGTCTCCAAAGTTAGGCGTCTAGCACATTAGTAACTAGATGGGTGACCACCAATGAACACCGTGTGCCCTTGGGTGCGGCGCGTTCACCCAGCCTGTCAATGTCAAATGCTTCGGGTATCGGAAAACGTTTTTTGTCGGACAAGTTTACCACAATGTTCTGCATGGAATTTTTAAACATTGTGGCAAAAATCGTAAGAATTACACGGACGAAACCCGTCCAATTCGATACCCAAAACATGTCCATGGGTCTTATGGTTTGTTAATGTTTAAAAATTGCATGTAAAACATTATGATGAACTTGTTCGACGCATTTGCCCGGTCGACACCCGAAACATTTGACATCGCCAGGCTGGGTTAACGCGCCGTTTCCATATATGGCGGTATGGATAGATTAAAAAGATCTTAAAAATGTTTTTATCATGAAGAAAATTTAATTACTGGCCCAGGGACTAATACTTCTTAAACACTATAAAATCATTGTGGACTGTTAAACAAAATTAAATCACATTCTGGCACACTGTCTTTCTTTTTGTATAATTAAAACTAAACCATGACAGTTCTCCTTTGTAATTAACCGGGATTTTAATACAATGGAAACTTCATGTGCATAATGTTGTAGAAGAGATAAAGTCTAAAAATTGCTCTCTAAAACTTTAGCTATAGAAATAGCTGTAAAGGTGATCATTAAAAAGGACGTAGTTTTTAAGTTAAGTGAATATCTTGAATATGTGTATGCTGTAAAACTACGAATATCTCGACTACTGCTAACTTGGGAACAATATTTAACCTGGATACAAAACTGGATTCCAATTTTAAAATTTTACAAACCATTATTAGATAAAGCTTGTTTTTAAAGCAATGAATATTTTAAGGTTTAATATCGTGCTCTATTGACAGATAAATCTTTGGCAGAGTATTGGTAAAGTGGTAGTTTTCTTCTTCTTCGATAAATTTTAATGACTATGCTTCAGCTCTTAAAATGAGATGTTACAAAATAATGAATAAAAAAGCAAAAAGCTCGATGGGGTAGCAGATACTTAATTAGGACATAAAGGATACCTTGAAGATAATATGACTGTATGAAAAAAAGGTCGTAGGTTTGGCAGACAGAATAATACCACTAGTAAATATTTGCAGCAATATCTCAAACGTCCAACAGCTTTGACAGCATCAAAGAAGCACCCATGTTTTGCAAAGATAATAAATTTTCGCCATTAAAAATTGCAGCACTGACAATAGGCAAACTTATAAATGGTTCGCAAAAATTATTCGTGAATCACAAAAAGATTTTTGCTCTAGGGCTGAATAGGTACAAAATTTAGGACTAACTTAGATGAAAACCATTACAGTAAAAAAATATTTTGTGAATTTACAACGTTGGAAGTGAGTTACTTTTTAGCCACAGTCGGAAGTGACAAAATAACAACTCAACTTTACAAAAGTTGTGTGAAAAATATTTGTAAATTTATATAGCTCATAAACATGTAATGTGCAATTTAAAAACTTCTGAGGATGGCCATAATTCCGAAACTATTAAAACTTAGATATACATATTACATCAATAGTTTTTTAAAGCTCTTTAATAGATCTTTTGAATAATGATAAAATATACAATGTGTTTCATTAAAAAAAAGTGCTATACTAAAGACCATTAAAAATGCTATTAGATCGGTAATTAAAAAAAAATACACCTACTTCGGCCCTGTAAATAGTTCGATACGGCTATATAGGTTCCATAATTGCATATTTTCATGTTTTTCGAGCTGAAAAACGGTCACCGATAATTTGTCCGCTTTGATTTTAAATTACACGCTCCAGAGTATTTAAAAGCGGAAAATGGATTTGTTGGGAATACCGTACACGCCAGGTCATGTTAGCGTGTGTGTATTCATTTTTTAGAATGGTATTATCTCATTTTTTAAGAATCTAATATGTCAAGGTAAAAAAAAAGGAATTCTTACATATGTATACAGTGCTTTTGGAAGATGATATAATAGAATCGGAGAAAGTAAAAGCGAAGGTATATCGGGCAGGTTTCAAAAGTAGCTTGTACTTGTATGTTATTTGTTACTTTTTTATTTTTAAATATAGGCAAAAGAAATTTGGTACATATATATATATATATATATATATATATATATATATATATATATATATATATATATATATATATATATAAATCTACATACTTAAATGAATCCTGTTTAAAATGTCCTGTTTTGGATCAGTGTAGTAGTAGATTGGCCCAATGTTTAAAAATTGCATGTAAAACATTGTGGTAAACTTGTCCGGCAAAAAAATTACGCGTTTGCCCAGTCAGTCACCCGAAACAATTGACATGGACAGACTAGGTTAAAGCGCCGCTTCCATATATGGTGGTATGAATATTCGTGGTAGACTCGTCAAAAAGAACCTCCCTAAAAAGTTTTAAAAGTGTTCTTATCATGAAGTACATTTCATTACTGGCCCAGGGACTAAAAGTATTTTCTGTTTTTATATGAAAAGTGGGCTGTTTTCTCTAATATTATGTGACAAAATAAAAAATTGTAAACCCCTTGTCACCGAAGGTAGAAGGAATTGCGTCAAAGGGAAAAACAGGCAGCGCTATCTGATAAAGCCACTGAGTATCTAAATGCGGGTTATCCATAGAAAATCGCTCGATAACTTTGCAAATCCATCAACGAATGCTGCAAATCCCGATCTAATTAAAATACGCGAATATATTAACGTCGACTTTAATTATCTTTAAAATTGAAGCATGAAATTGGCAGCATTCAATATGCTCTCTCGAAACTGACAACAATACTACCGACATGACTATTATTCAGACAAGCTTATCAGAGACAGCCGTTGTTCCGACCGCTTGTGGAGTGTCATTTCGGTTTTGTGCACTCGACGTTAACCGTTAACCGATGCGGTGCAATTGTCGCAAATTGATAAAACTGTCACGTTATAAACGGCAAGTGCGAAAGACACAACATAGTGAATCGCGCGAGCGGTTATTGTATTACATTATCTGCTCTATCTACTGCTCCATAGTTCAGTGTGATTGTCTGTGACTACGCTTGGAAATGACTAGACTGCCTTTATGGTAGTTATTGTATGTTCGTATCGACTATTACAAACTATAATGACCGTGGAAAAAGTTGTATTGTGTGTTACAGGGCGAAGAAGCAACAGTTGTAAAAATAAATTTACAAAAAATTGAAAATTTAATAAACTTTTAGATTTTAAGCCCTTCTCAGGTGAAAAAGTCAACTAGAAAGATAACAATGTAATCAGATCAAGAAACAATAGTAATAGAAAGAGATTTACAAAAATACTGGTACATATAAGGTGAGGATGTAATGGAAAAATATTTATATAAAATTGGTTTCTCAAATGGAAAGGTAACTTGAAAATATAAATATCTAAAAAGTATAACGTCAACAACATAACCAGCGTTTAAACAACTTCACAATGTTGCCAGTGCTTATGTAAAAAGCCTCACGTTAAATAAATATGCCAACAAAAGAAAAAGCAAATAGAAAAGGGATGTCGTAGACTGCGATTTAGCAAAGAAAGACACGCGGTCATTAGTTCTGTCTCACTTTAAAATTATTCCCCTTTTTGTTGCTCGCACACTATTTAAACGACGCGTTTAAAAAAATAGTTGATTGCCGTTTTTATTTCTATAATGCCTCTAGCTGCTTCCTAATTGAATTCTACTTTAGCTTGTATCTTTTGTGACGTAGACACACTCCAACTACGTCATAGGTCTATGCGGCGTTTTAAATGATTTCAAGGGGAAAATTTAAAGAAAAGGAATAAAATCCAATCTATCTAAACCAAAATTTTTCTACCTTAGTAGCATGGCCAAGGGCCTATTGAAACATTACTTAAAAAGGATTAATTCGTTATGAATATAAATGTGATTTTAACCCATAATCGATTTTCTGCCATCGGCAAAACATCACACAGAAACCTTTATCAGTCGCTCAGTCAGTCAGTCTATTATTAAGGAAATTAAAGCTAGCTGACAATAGCTCCGTTAAGGCTTCTTATCATAAGTTGGAAATTGTTCCATTGTTTCTATATTAAGAATGTACACATAACGTAATAGATTAGAAAAGCTTTTTGTATTACTATATTATTTTTACAAGTTGTGCCACTTAAAAAGGTTAAATGCGAAAACGGTCTAAAGCAACAACAAAGAGAGACTGATACCCTATCCGAAATATGCAATAATTCTTTGACTTAAACCTGCTAGTGTTTAGTAGATCAATTTTGCTAAATGGAAATTATATTTTTAAAAAATGTTCCAGGAAAAAGCAATGGGTTTCTTAACTACCCTGTGTCTCTAAAGTTAGGCCATTTAAGACATAAATTAGTTAAACGTTTCTTCTTAAAAGCACGTATTTACACCTCAAAGAATCAACATCTTATTCTTAAATACCCCGTCTTCTAATTACATGTAGTACCTAAGAAAGGTAATTGATTTTCCCTGATATCTCTAAGGCGGTTTTGGGGGGACATGTACTGAAAACATTATGAAAAAAAATATATACCAATTCGATTAATCAGTTGCTGTCCTCGTTCGCTTGCATTCCTGTTGTGTTGAGACATTGTCAAATCTTGGGGATGGAAATTTAATTATTTACGACTCAATTTTTACAAAAACGATTGATTTTCGGACATAATTTATAATATGCTTTGTTGTTTCAGATAATGCAAAAAATCACGTCTTAAAGTTACGAACATTATTTCCCTATTACCCTGTATTTGCCCAAACTGTAAAAGCTTTATGGTTAATCAAATTATTCACAACAATTACTTTACAAATAAAAAACAAAAGGTAGTCATTCATCACTGGCTGAAAATGTCAATCAACTGATTCTATTTAGTGACTTTTGTTTTTGTAAAAAAAAACTTGATTCAGGTGAGCCATTTAAAACATCTTAGCATGGATAAACTATATTCGTGTTTCCTATTTCTAAATAATATTATAGTAGGAGGGCTAGTGAACCCTTCGAGTAACGTTAGACCTGTAAGGCTGGAAATTTGTATAGTGATAAGTCATAGCATGCCAAGTACAAAAATCATTACCTGGCAGGCATCAGCCGTGTACGTCATCACCCTGTATATTTTTTAAAGTTTAAAAAAATAATAATAAAAACTTGGAGCTGGAAGCTTGCAAGTTTTTAGTATTTAGTTCATTCATAGTAAGGTTTGAAAAAAAAATTGCCAGGCGTTTTCGATGAGCACAAGTACCTGCCAGGCGAACTGAAATGTGTGACTGATTTGGATGGCCATATTTCCAAAACTATAAGAGATAGACATATTAAATCTGGTATTTTCTTAAAGCTCTTTTAAAGATCTGTCTAACGGTGATACTGGTAATAATATACAAAGTGGATTTTCTTTTTTTTTTTATGAGTAACCCTGTATATAATATTACCATTAAAAAGATCTTAAAAAAAACTTTAAGAGATACCACATTAGGTATATCTAACTATATTAGTTTTGGAAATATGGCCTTTCCAAATCAGCCACACCTTCAGTTGCCTGGCAGGTACTTGTGCTCATCGAACGCCTGTCAATTTTTTAAACCCTACTATGAATGAACTAAGTGTTAATTAGTAAAATTTTAAGCTCACAGCTTTTTTGCTTTTATTATTTTTTAAACTTTCAAAAATATACAGGGTGGTGATATGCACGGCTGATGCCGGCCAGGTGATGATTTTCGTACTGAGCATGCTATGACTCATCACTAAACAATTTTTAGCCTTACAGGCCCAACGTTACTCGAACGATTCACTAGCTCTAGGACTATTAGCACCAAGCAAGACAGATTAAAGTGTGTATCAAATCGAGATGGCCTTAATTAAATCTTATACAGCCACGGCACTCATTTTATCGTTAAGTGCATACAAACAGAGCTAATCTTATTCGTCCGAGGCGCAATAAACACCTCGGGCGACCCACGCGTGCCATAAAACCGGCATTTCCGATGATAAATTGCTCTTAATTTAATGATGCCGCTGAATTAAAAGCGTCGCGGCGCAGGTAGACGATGATTTAAGATGATTTAGCACACACTTTCGGTGACAAATGGCGTGGCCACCTGAACACCTTTCGGTCGCACAAAGTATAATAAAGCGCCGCGTTTCCGATTCAAGTGCACATCGTCAATCTTATTAAGAGGCGGATAATAAATTGCCAGAAGTGTTAAAGGTGGCTTTAATGTATTTGGCAAATAAATTTACATGTTTTTTCATGGTGTGTATCCCGAATAAAATTATACCGAACACGTTTACACAAGAAAATAGGAGGGAACTTTACCGAACCAGAATTACTAAATTAAAATATTTTCATCATAATATTCTTGTTTCTACATGAAACCGATATCACAACGACCAATTTTGTAATAAAAAAAAACTTATTTGAAATCGATTAAACAAAGGTTAATTAAAGATTTACTTTATTTTAAGTTTATTTTAAATTTTATTTAAAAAAAAAAGGAATATTCTATTAATTATTACTTTTTAGCCATATAACCGTGAAGAAAAACTGCTTTATATTTTTTTACGTGACAACTATGCGTTGAGCGAAAAAATCAATAAATCAAATTTGCTTAAACGTAAGTAAACATTATCAAAACAATTTGAACGCTTAAACGATACTGGAAAAAACAAAATATTAGTGCCAAGACTGAGCCAAAAAAAAAAACAATTTATTTTTCTAACGGTACTGTAAATTGTTGTATTGTTCATGACGACGAAAGAAAAATATCTTGAAATTTTCAGCCCTTACTATTAACATTAAGAGGTACAAATAAATGTGACAACTACAAGAGTTTTTAACAATAATCCCGCTCATAATTCGGGACATGTTTCCATCGAACATTGGTTATGCGTCGCCAGCATGTAATTGCCATTTGCGACCGCGCTGTTTATTACTGAATTAATTAGTCGCCGCTGTTTACACGTCCTGTCACTTCATTTAGCCCGAACAACGCCCCCAATGATTATATTTTGTGGAAAAAAATCCCATTGTGGTAGTAAATTAATTAAGTAAAGAATTATGGAATTTTATTATTATTTATGCCTTATGTGATGTCTGTGTTGCTAAAGTGGTGCTATTTAGCTTTTGCGTTGTATAAATCACATTGACCCTTAACACTATAGTCTATAATCCGAATAGGAAGCGACTGTCCCATCACCCCCTTTCTATTTAGATCTTAGACTACCAGTTTAAAAAGCTAATTTGTAACTGTAATGCATGGACAAGCTTTTAATTTATGATCTCTAAATGATGGTTATCTCTTTTACATATATGATATTTAGGTTTTAATTTTATTTAGCAAAAAGTAATAATTACGTTGTCAAATTTACAATCAACCTAAGTTAAAAAAAAATTGTGCACAGTCTGGCAACGTGGAATTGTCAAAGAATAACACCTCATCCATAATTCTGTCTCTTATTTGTCTCCTAGTGCTTAAAATTTGAAATTAATATGCTGCTAAACTTGGGGAGTTTAAATCAGGGCCGTATTTGGAAGTGTGGAGGCCCGTGGGGGCCCCCTGAAAGTAAAAGTGAATGGAATTTTGTACCCAAAAAAAAAAAAAAAAAAATTGAAGAGCAAAAAACAGGGTCCTTATTAATTTACTTACTTATTGTTTTAGGTTTAGACCCATGAATTCTGTTGTGGGGGCCCCGTGACAGTAGCCCTGCCTGCCCCTCTAAATCCGGCCCTGGGTTTATAGCATATTAATTTTTGGCTAATGACTAGGGTCATTAACTAGTCGCATTTTTTTTATTTCTTGACTAATATATTCAAAGAAAAAGAGCTAAATTTATGGACTAAATAGTGTAACAAACAAAGAAAATCAATACTTTAACCTAAGTTTTCAGCATTTAAACTGTTTAGGAAATATGTATAGGCATTTTAATTGATTAGGACATAATTGTCATAAATAAAATACAAATAAATCGACTTAACAGATCACCTGGTTCGTCACCTACTGTAACCTATTTTGGTAAACCTTAATTCTGGTAATTAAATTACTTTTATTTTTAAAATTATCATTTGTATACACAAAAAGTTAAACAAATTTAGCTCAAACAACCTAGTTATGGCGCCAGGCAGATCCCGGCGTTCAGTGTCGGTCGCCTCCCCTTAGACTGTTGTGCTGTTGTCACCCGGGGTGCAGTCAATATTCGCCCCCGGCGACGGCCCTTCGGGTTGAATCACCCGCACCCCGACACGCAGAGGACGAGCCTGGAGCTACGATTACGGTGACAAGACAGGTGGATGGAGGACATGTATGCACGCCGTATTGATCCTGAATACCATGCTTAATTTTGTGTGGTACGATATTTTGTTTTGTTATTAAAATAGAACAAAATTTAAAAAAAAACACCTTTACAGGGATCAATTCATCACTAGGGTGGTTTAAAAGAAGAACCTTAAACAAACCTATGTCTTAAATTTCTTAAACCTAAATCCACGGAGGATAAGTTTAAAATAAAATATATCTTTTATAATATCTGTGGTACCACTATAAATATTTTATTGCCATTTGACAAAAGAAACTACGAATTAAGAGACATTTTCTAATGCACATTTTTCTGCTAGTAGCGTTTAAGCAGAATTTGAAATATATATAAAAAAAAATGTGGTATGCCACCGCTTTTTTTATAATCCCCATCAACTTCTAACCAAATATGGTATCTTGATTTTCTTTCGTTCGACGCTTTGCGTAAAAAAGTATTAATAAATTTGATTTCCTGTATGGTTATATTAGCTTTGTTCGCGGGTCTAGCAATAAACTGATTCTGAACCAGAACCGAACTGGTTTAGAATTGTTTTAAAGCGCATGTCTAGTTATTTATTAGTTCGGAATTTTTATTTACCGCGAACGATTTTCTATACAGCTGAGGATGTATTCTAACCTAGCCTTTTGGTTAGGATTTTTCATGGTTAAATTGGATACTACACAAAAAAAAAAATTAAATTCAAACAAAAAGGTAAATTGTTATACTGTCGAAAGCCACTCGAGGTCTCTCGGCGGAAGACGAGGGATTCCCTGCCTCCTCTCGTTTTTAACATAAGTATGTGTATTTAACTAAAGATAAAATTCAAAACAACAAGAAATGGTAAATTCTTGTAACATTGTCTATATTTTTTAATTAAATCTTTATTTATTTTATTGCATACATACATTCATACGGAATACAATTAAAAATCATTTGTTTATATACGCTCAGAATCACAAAAAATATAAAAAAAATATTCAACAGGTATATTAACCCGCATAAAATGTGGCAGAAACAAATAAACTGCGGTTTATTTCTGTACCACAAAATCAGAAAACAGCTGACCATGTCGACAATGCGCATGAAATTCCAAACTGAACTTTTAGTTCCAACAAAAATCCCAGGACTGCTAATCAGGTTACGAACCGGTAACGAACTGATTCCATTGTAACCCGCGAACACAGAACTGTTACTAAAAATTCAGGATTTAATTAACCGCAAACGCTGCTTTTTTACTGCGCATGCGAATAGTCCCGGTTCAGAATCAAACACGCGAACAAAGTTATTATGACATCGTAACTGATAGAAAATCCTTCTTCGTGGTTTTACGGCTCAACTTCAGTGGCGTAATTTTACTTTCTTGAGGGAGGGGAGGGGGAAGAGCGATAACGATTATTACAAAGTGATTCCAAGGTCCCTTTTCTTTGGTTGGCACAATGTATTATGCTGCAAATAAAGGCAAACAACTGAAAGAATGCTCTTGATGTTAGGATTTCTTATTGGTTATCTTACAAAAAGATAATTACTTCAGCTACTCTCTACCTTAATGTGTAAGGCGCCTTAAAAACATTTTTAGGCATTGCTGCCCCTTTACCTCACCCCTTATCTTCACCAGTGTCCGCCTTAAGGCCGCAAGGACACGCCCCATCAAAATCCCCTGTTATTAAATTGTTTTTAATATAACATGTTTAGTGTAATATCACATATAAGTTGTAGTTATGTAAACTTACAATTCATTTTACACAACTTTTGTAAAAGTTTGTTACCATTTTGTCACGTCCGACTGTGGTTAAAAATAACAAACGTTCCACGTGTTAAATTCACAAGATATTTTTTTCAGTGCACTAAAAAAATATATTTTAAATTTACAACGTGGGACGTTACTTATCTTTAGCTACAGTCGAGCGTGACCAAATTACACTGACTTTAACAAAAGGTGTGCAAAAAATATTTGTAAATTTATATTATTTATATGTAATATTAGACTAAACATGTAATAATGTTATTAAAATGATATAAATTTTACATATTTAGTGTAATATTACATATAAGTTATGTAAATTAACTAAAAATAACCAACGTGCCACGTTGCAAATTCACAAAATAATTTTTTTCAATGTGAAGTACTTAACTTTGACATTAAAACCTGTTGTGCAATTATTAAGTTTTTTTTACTTTTGTTTAAGAAGATCTGTAAGTTCATAAAGATCCGTAGCTTTTTGTGTAAGCACGATCTCTGTCTCTGGTACCACTACCAAATTAGTCCTTTGGCGAGAAACCCAAGAATTAAAAAAAAACTATTATTAATATTTATAGATATCTCTTTTGGTTAGTTCTGGTTAGTCAAGTAAGTGTAGCATTTTAATAATTACACTGTATAGAAAAGGTGAATATTTAAAAATATTAAAAAAAAACATCTGTATTCTAAAACAAAGCTACCTATTTTTTATTTAAATTATTTTTTTCAAAAAAACAAAATATTGATAAACAAACAACAATAGTTAATAAACTTTTCCTATTCCAAGAAATCCGCCCCACATTTCTATATTTAAATTCTCACGGGCGATAAAATCGTGTTCTGAATATTGAACGAGGGGTGAAAATTGATTTTGGTTTTTGATAATTGGTAAATATTGTTTACGCAGTAATCAAGAAATAGAGCACGTAGTTGGGTAACCAATTACGTAAATTTAATTAATTAAATTTAAGTGGGACAAATTGCAGGACAAATAAAGTTCTCGAAATAAAAAAACTTCAGACAAAACTAAGAGTTTATTGGTTTAATTTTTTTTTTAAATAAGGTCCTATACTTTGAGCACTTTAAATTTAAAAAAAACACCTGAACAAAAAACGTATTACATTACATTGGTTTAAAAAGTCAAAGGTTTATTAATATTACACGTTAAGTATAATATAACATATACATAAGTTATGTAATTTTATAAATATTTTTCATACTTTTTGTAAAATTCAGTTGTAATTTTGTCACGTTCAATTGTGGCTAAAAATAAAGTCACAAAATATATTATAATATATAACAGCTTTTAAGTTACACAACTCAACAAGTCTTTATAAAACACTTTTGTAATAATTTTTTAATATTAAAGAAAAATTGAAAAAAGTTTATGAATAAATTCAAAATTAATAAACATTAAATAAAATAATAAACCGACCAAAAAATTTAAAAATAATGAATACAAAAAATTAATAACTATTAAAGTCGGGTAATATGTGCTATTAAATATTAATAACTAAACAAACAAAAGCTACTATCCGACTTCATTGATTTTTTTAATTTTTAGTGAGTTTTATTAATTTTTTTAAGTCGGTTTACTTTATTAACTGTTTGTTTTTATTATTATTAATATTTAAGTGGTGACCATACACTAACGAACACTACTAGTATCTTTTTCTTTTACGTAAACTGTTCGCAATTCTGCTGTGATGCTGCCTCTAGTAGGGATAAATTGAGTATAAACGGAAATACCTGACACGCAAAATTAAAATACACGCAATTACACAATAAACAAAATTATAAAACAATAAATGACAACCACATGACAAATAAGAAAATTTCGACGTTACATTATTTGATACCCATAACACGAACTCCATACGCCAGTAAGAAAAAAATAAGTCTAGTACCTTTATCACTCGTGCACCTAAATTGTTCTTTTTATGGCACTATCGCGAGAGTGCACTTTTTCAAACAAAAAGATTTTTAAAATCAGTCCACAATTATTGACGATGTAATCGATGTACATAAAAATACGTAGGTGTCGAACATATATATTCTCCTTCTTTATTAAGGTCACTTAAAAAAGATATATCGTTCATTTAAAAGAAGAGGGTTACAACTCAAAATTTTAAATTTGGATTTATTATCTTTTTTTTATCAGAGAGTGGATATCATTTTTTTGAAAAAAACATAAATTTTATTTACATAAATCTAACATATCTAAGCTTTACATAAATAGGTAAAGAAAAAATAAATTTTTACAAAAAACTATAGGCATTCTTAAGTGAAAATTGATAATAAAACAAAAAACTTAAAATTTTAAGTTGTAACCCTCTTCTTCGTAATAAACGATATATATATATATATATATATATATATATATATATATATATATATATATATATATATATATATATATATATATATATATATATATATATATATATATATATATATACATATATATATATATATATATATATATATATATATATATATATATATATATATATATATATATATATATATATATATAACTTTTTTAGGGTTTTGACGTAAGTTTTTTTGCGATGCCTATACGTGGCTTGCTTTAGAAAAAACAATCTAAACAATATTCCTTAAAAAGAGTTTATTGTTTCTTATTACTAGTTTTAGTTATTTATGGTAGCTCCCTAGAATCATCACTAAATTAAATAAAGTATCTCTAAATGGGTGTGCTTTTTTAATTAAAGTTTTTCACTCGCTTTAGATGCTTCTTGTACATTTGTCTTAGTCTTATGCCAAACGTTATGCAAAATAAAAAAATATGCATTATTACTTCTCAGGAAAAAATACACCGTGATCAAAAATATTACATCAAATATTTCAGCGTGACGTTATTTGTCCAAAAAAACATATTGTTAAGCATCCATTAACCCTGACAAATAAAACACGAAAAATAATATTCGAAACACTTTTTTTTATGAAAACCGTCTCTCGAAAATGGCTTTTCTCATTATATAATAAAATAAGGCGTCTGCGAGGCATTAACTTCTCTGCCTTTGCGAGCAGAATAAAGCAAATTTATCTTTCGCAGATGTCGCATCGAGAAACTTAAAATTTTCCGTAAATTTCGTCCCGAAGCGTTATTTGACTTGGAGGGTTAGGGCCGTAAACGCTTACGCATAACGTAAAAAATACTAAAAAATTCCATTTTTATTTAACCACTTATATTACTAATTTAAGATGGGATGTTTAAAATTTGTGTAACTTTTTAAAAATATTTAACAATTTCTTCCTTACCCGTTTGAGAACTTTGTAAATTTGCTGTTACATAATAGTGGCACTTACCTGAAAAGAAAAAAAATAGATTGGGTAAGTATATTTTATTAAAACAATGACAAGTTAAAGTTAGGCGCTAGAACAAAAATGTGCTTAATTTAATTTATGTTCTATATTTTTTCCAAATAAAGAGCTTATTGAAATAACACAAACACAAAAATCTATTTATTCTATTCTCTAATTCGCGGGTGTATGGGGAAAAGGGAATAAGTCACTTTTTGCGAAAATGGGATTAAGTCCGAGATGGATTTAAAAATAAATTTTCTACATATGGGAATAGCAAAATATGTTAACCTATACCGAGAAAAACAGTTTTTTTACCTAACCAATTAAATAGGTATTTATGAATTAATCGTATTTTCGCCAAAAAGTGACTTAGTCCCTTTTCCCATACAACCGCGAATTTTTCATGTAGGCGCCTCCTCCAGCACCCATTTTAAAGAGGTGTTTGTTGGGTCCCTTGCTCACATTGCCCCCCACTGCTTACGGCTCTGAAGCCATAGTAAAAAGTTGGTAGATTAGGTATTGTACTTAATTAACTCAAAAATATTATTCAAGTTTAATTTTAATAAAAGTTGATTTTAGACATTTGGTTTTAAAACTAATATCTTTGCATTACCTTTTGTGTTATTAAAATAGGGTTTGAATTGTAAATGATAAAATTATTCCCAAATTTAAATATCTTCGTGTCCTTTATGTATTGAAGTATAACAGCATATTTTTAAAATACTGTTTAAGCCTTTATAATAAAAACTATAGCAATGCTTTATAAATTTTTCTACTTATAAAGCATTAACAAGGATAGTGCCACTAAAAAAAAATCAATAAAATCATTTACCCGGAAGCATTAGACCTCCATTAGTGCTTTTTTGTTAGTATTGATAAAAATATTTTTAATAAAAAAATTGTCACCTAAAAGTCGATAAAACCATTTACCCGAAAATTTTTAACGCATTAGCACATTTTATTATTATTATTATTATTATTATTATTATTATTATTATACAGTGTGTCCAAAAGTCTGAAAGCGCTTAAATATCTCAGAGAATTTTAAACCAAACTGGATGAAATTTGGTATAGCAGAGCCCACCTTTAATTCATTCTGAAAAAAATGCCGCAAAGTAGGCAAAGAGATTATAATTTAAACAAACTCTTTTATGAACAATAATTTATAGCAGGAATAAATATTACGCCCGACGAGTTTCTGGCGTGAGGACCACACTTCAGCTTTTGTGGCAGGGCAGAAACGAAATAAGAGGATGTTTTCTAAGTACGTGATACGTGTTTTTCATTTACCTAAAAAAATATGTAGTCAAGCTCTGTCACAGGCTACATGCTTTCAAAAAGGTTTGTTTACTATATCATTTTTGGGTATTCTGCGGCATTGCTTACAGAAGGAATTATATGTCTCCCTACGTGAGTCGGACAACAGTCAGGGGTAAAACCATACTCTTAGTGTTGATATTGGCGATGTTGCCAGATCTCAGTTTCGCAGATATAAATTAAAGTTTTTATATTTAAATAAGATACCTAATCCCAATTTTATTACTATGGTATAAAAGTCCAATTTGTCTCTTTAAGTGTTACTAGCAAAAAAATGTTTAATTTAGTAAATTACAAATGAAATTGTTTATCCATTGGTCCTCTTGTAAACCCCATCCGTAAATAGTCTGTATATGATCCCCAAATATCCCACATGTTAATAATTACTTGAAATATCGCGCAATCATCCATTCCTCATCTATTCAAGCTCCAGATAAAACAAAACCCTAATTTAAGCATGCATTATCAAGCTATTCTCCTAACGCATTACGATCATGCTTAACCCGGGGCATTAGCAAGCATAAAGAACAAAAGACCCGACATAATAACGACAAAATCTTAACAAACCACTTTCCATGACGTGACGTCATATACTACCCGCAGTTTCGTCGAAAATAGCGCCATTAATATGGGGCTTCGGTGCTGACAGCGAAGATATAACAAGCAGTCCCGAAACTATTATTTCGATGAAAGGGATTTATTTTTCACCCTAGTTTTCCAACGCAGATCTAAGTTTGTTGTTTGAAGTTTGCCACTATGGAACTTAAATGATATCCTTTTCGTATACTATACTAAATATATTTGTAAAAGTAAGCTTATAATTAAGTTAATTCTTAATTCTTTTCTGCGTTCGTTTCCAAATTGTCTAAAAACTAAAAATATAGTTAAGTCTTTAACAAGTTTGAAATGTTTTTAGAGTTTATGTCCTTATAAATTTTTTTCTTCAAATTTTAACAAAGACGGATCCCTCCAAGTTAATATCCACAGTGTTTATTAAAAACTTTAGGGTTTGTTTAATCAAAACTAACAAAACGTGTATGTTCGCAACAAAATTATATTTGACCCGTGTAAACTACGTTAATTTATGAAAACGTAGAAAATCCTAACAAAAGATGTTTGACGCCTCATTCTTTATCCCGTGTCTTTGTTCAATTTTTTTATGTAAATAACTCTTTTGTATACTTAGGCCTTTAAAGAATATGGAAACCCTTTTAGGTGTCCTACAATGCGCTGAAAATAAGAGGGTTTACGATTCTTTGTAGGTATTGTGTGAAAACTTTAAAGAATATAATATATTTAATTTTTGTATTTTCTAAGTAAAGTGTAGTAAAGAAGCTTAAATTAAAACAAAGATTAAACAACTTTAATATTTGCTGGCTACCAACCAAGAGTTTCTTTGTTGGGAGCTGTAACAGGAAGGGACTATACTGGATAATTCGTCGGAGCAGAAGCCGTAAAAGTATCTATAAAAGAGCGATAGATCTTCCACAGCTCGACGATGGGCAAGAGAAGGAAGTCTTTGAGTAAGTAAAGGATCATTAATAAGACTAACAGCTCTTCTTTGACTGGCATCAAGAATGCTGAGGGTTGTAGGTGCTGCCATTACCCAGACCCAGCAAACTGATAATTTTGTAACATAAAAAGAAAAAAATTAAGAAGGTGTAAATTTATAACTGGACTTGCTGTAGTTTTTATACTTACTTTATAGAAAAACTGCTATTTTTATAATTAACGAAATGTAATTACTTTTAGATCATCAGGGTCTTGGATATTAAAGGCTTTTATCTTTGCTCTATTACATTTTTTCTTGCCCTATTGTCGGAAACTGAGATTTAAAAAGTTATCTTAGGTAACTCCAGAATAAAAACGATATGTTTTTAAGAGTCTTGCAAATAATTGCAATTCTATGTATAATAGCCTTAATCTACATTAGTTTGCTACAAATAGAAAATACTTTTTTATAGCTTAGTAAATTTTTCCAAACCAAACAGTAAATAAAAATCTGCAACATATTATTTTATAAAGAAAAATATATTATTAAACATTAAATAATTAGATCCTTAAGATGTAATAAGTAATTATTAAGAAATTTTCATGTATTCGTCGCCCCCATCATACTTATTAGACTCATAAAACACTTTTCTTTTTTTGTAAAAATTCTGCAATTTAGACAAGATCGTAACTGATATAACTGTTAATAATATACCAACTGCAATTTGTCTATACTTTAATGCAATAAATTTTAATGATGCGTGGACATACAAAATTTATGATTTTAGGATATGAATATTTGATCAATTTAATATCATTTTAACAAAAATGGGATCCATGCTAAACAAGCCGAATTTTTATTTTTTCCACAAATAGCTAACCTGTGCGTCCTTGTTAATGTATTCTAGGTAACATAAGGACATATTTAAAAAGCCGAAAGATAAAAAGAAAAAATATAAAATATTGCCCACAACCACATAAAGCCACATACACCTGAAATACAGTGCTCCGACGGCTACATTTTACCCTTAATATAGTTCAGTTATGTCTATTCTCTAAAGAATAGAAAAGTCGGCCTCAACGTATTTTCTTGGCGCTACGCTATTCCTTTAAACGTCTCGTTACGCTCTTGTCCTTTTTGCTCGCGACTGAAACCCTCGTGACATTAAAGGGCGTCCGTGCTGGCATTTTCAGTCCGCTATTAAAATAAATGTTTGCTTCTATGTAATTTTACACAGAATTTGTGGGCCAAATATAAAAAATCGTTTGCGAGACAGGGTGTTAAAGTTTCTATTTTATTTTTAAATATTTTATTCATTATTTTTTTACAAAATTCCGTATCTTCAAGTAAGGACTCTAATGCTACTTATACAGGGTGATTCAAAAATTGATCACGAAACTTAAGGGGGTGATTCTACTTGACAAAATAAGGGTAGAGCTTCATATAATTTTTTTAAATGTCATTTGTTTTCGAATTAGAAGCCGTTAAAGTTTAATTTTTATTTTGGTTTTTTCGCCATATTGCATTTATTTTTTAACCAATCCAGTTGACATTTAGGTACACAAATCAAGCTTTGCAGATTCTTAAAATTTTAAGACAAAAGTACTTTTTTAAATACCGCCAGAGGGCACTTTACCTAAAACTTAAAATTTATTTACATCATAACTTTTTATAAACAGATATCGCAAAGGTGGGGCGCCATTTTTAGACAATCAAAAAATAAAAAAGGTACTCTTTATTAAAGTCGATAAACCTCACCGTTTAGACATCAGACATCGTTTTCATCAATTTCAATCAAATGACGCATATACCAGTAACTCAACCAACAAACTTAACCAAACGATTCTACAATAAAAAATAAGAAAAAACTTCATATAAACATATGTCCTAAACGTCTTAATTCTTAAACTACAGGGTGTTAAAAATAAAAAAAAAAGTTTTTTTAAATATTTAACACACCGTAGTGACTAAGACGTTTAGGATATATGTTTGTTTATATGAAGTTTTTGTCCTATTTTCTGTTGTAGAATCGCCCTGTAAAGTTTGTCAGTTGAGTTACTGGGCACCCTGTATGTAGGTAATTTGTCTGAAATTGATGAAAACTTTGATGTCTGTTGGTGCATAAACGGTGAAGTTTATCGACTTTAATAAAGAGTAGTATTCGAATACCGAACTTCAGTATTCGACCCAACTTTGTTACCATAGCACCCTGTATAATAAACTAGATAACGTCAAGATATCAGATTTTCCATTATATCCTAAATTCTGCACACACTTGTCATAAATAAAACCAACTCTGCATGGTTTAATTCCGAACAAATATTTTTCCCTCATCAAATCCAGTTCGTTTTCGTTTCGCGAAGCGTCCTTTACGAGTATATCTCCAATCGCTAATTAGTTAATCTCATTTTCTTAGAAATACCGTAAAACACAAACAGACAAAGCCAACGAGGCAAATTTTCCAGGAGGAAAATAAGAGGAAAACTGTCGCGACAAGAAGACGAAATCAATTGTGTATCCGCCGTTTTACGCTCCTCAGGAGACTGGTTTAATAATGCATACTCACAAGCTGGAGCGGGTGTATTAAATTATGGTGCAGGGTGCTTCCTTAAAGGAGAACTAACTTAATAAGACATATTACCTTATTTACTTAAATGGTGAAATTTTCTTAAAAATCGAATTTTCAGTGAACATAATAAGTAAATGGTATTATCTGGCAAATATCATAATTCAGCGTGTCTTCGGAAGTTCTTACCAAATCGAAAACTTTTAAATTATAAATTTTACGAAAAAACTGCCTCTTTCTAAAAGAAGAAGTAAAAAAATAAGTTATCACCAAAATATATGTGTTCCATGTAAAAAGGTGGAGCTTCAAACCGGACCTGTTTGGAAATTAATAAAAGACCACAGATTCATTTCTAAAACTTGTAGTCGTAACGACCTGAAATTATTTAAAAATTTTTTAGTTCTCATTAATAAAAACAAAGTTAGATAACACTCTACAACTGTTTGAAAAATCTAATAACTCTTTTTTGCTCTTGTCATTATGACACAAATGTCAAAATTTGAAAGATCACATTTCGTAACTATCGTTTAGAGTGCAGATATCCGAAAATTAATTGGGACCATATTCTGTTCGTAATAATTCCAAGATTTAAACATGGCGATCGTCTCGAAAGGACAAAAAGCCAAACCAATTTTTTTAAATTTGAGACAAAATATTTTAAATTTTTACCTGTCACAAACCAAGTTATCAAGTGCAATATTTTCTTATTTTCGCATAAAAAGTACACAGTCAGTCAGTTTGCTTTCGCAAAACAAAAATTGTTGCTATAACGTGATACCGCAACTTTCTGAAGCGCCCTAAGAAATTTATTTTCTTAGCAAGTAGAGCTTTTATATAAAAATCTTTTTTTTCGTAGTGTTGATAATTAAAAAGTTTCCTTTTAATAAGAATTTCCGAAGACACGCTGTATAGCAGCGTTCCTTCTTTCTTTTTCAGTCCCCTGACCCCTGGAAAATCAAGCACAAGGACCCCCTTAATTAAGAAACGCTGCTTGCTGTATAGCAAAATTAGTCAAATTATAAAGGCACTAACTAAACGACCGCCGTGGGTTGTGCCTGTTTAAAAGAGGCCGTCCGGCGGTTTTTAATATCTACGGTTGTTAGTACCGGCGGTTTTTAATTATTTTATCGATAAAAACCGCCGTCAGGCTTTTCTGCTTGTAAAAACTATTGAAAACCGCCAAATAATAGGTATAGTTACCTTACTGTTCCGTCAACGTTGTTTAAAGCACTAAACCATGCAATTTCTACATTTTAGAGCACCTTTAAAAAAACGGTAGTGCCACCCCGGACGTTATTTTTACCTAAAAGATGTCTCTCCGACCTGGATCGAACCGGCGACTTCTGGCTTACGATACAAAACTCTCTTTATTACGTCACTGGAGAACGTTTTTGCAAAAATACATACACATGCATGCTTCATATAAAAAAAATTAGAATTGCAGAAAAAAACACAATAACATCTTATAGAAGATATTTTTTTAAATGAAACTAAAAGGAGCGATTAGAAGTAAAAACCAAAATGCTTTAATTTAAATAACATCATGACGAAAAGAAGTACAGTCAAAATAACACCATAAAACATTTAAAACACTCAAACAGCTACTAAATACAGCTTTTTATTAGTAAAAACCTAAAAGTGAAAAAAAAATATTTTATGGTGCTTGTTTAAGCATTAAAGTATTTTTAAAATAGTTTACATAATTTAAGATTTTTAATAATATACTTATAAATATACACTTTCGATTTTGAAGGTTTTAAAAGTATGGATTTAACCAAAGACAATCGTAGTTCTGTCCATAGATACTCAGAAAAACGCAACTTTGACGCTCGCTTGCCAAATTTCATTAAATGACAAGTTAAGCTGCGTTTAGACTGCAATAATTTGCCAAACATTCGTCCAAACTAACCAACCTGTTTGCGCGCTCCTTTGACGCCAAAAACCAACAAGCTCTGAATCACCGGCATTCTTTTTGACAGCAAACTAACATTTAATGAACAAATTCAGGCATCTTGCAACCGCGCGTTAAAAATGTTGGGCTTTGTGAAACGAAACACAAGGGACTTTAAAGGATAGATAGCCCTAGGATTCTTTATTTTACAATGGTTAGATCTCACCTGGAATGTATTATTATAAATGGGCTCTTTATTACCACAAATATATCAACAGAAGAGAAATGTTCAGAAAAAAATTCCTAAGATATATATGTTTTAAACTGCATATGCCCAGTGACTTAATTAACTACAGTGAATTGAATCTTATTTTGGTATCCAAACTCTCTCAAGAAGAAATTTTGATGTAGTATTTGCTCATGGTGATTCACGGTTCGGTTGACTGTCCTGAGATACTGCTCGCGTTTGATTTTCATGTGCCTCCTCGACTTCTAAGGAATGGCAGAATTTTTGAAATTCAACATCACCGTACATTGGCCCACAGATGGCAAAAGTAGTACGATGTCGCTTTGCTAATACGATTACCATCAGAAATTGATAGCAGTCGCTGACGAGCAGTCGGCCCGATCAGTTAGAGTGAGGATATACGCAAAATTTAATAAAATAAAATCCCCGATAAATGGTAGTATCCATAAGATTATTAAATTTATGATTTCAGAATTGATATATCGATGGGTTTTTGACAAAACATCGTAAGCGACATTCGTAAGTTTTACGGGAAACGTTTTTTTTTCATTAAGTTATTTTTAAAACAAAGTTGATAATTTTTTTTGTACATACATTAGGGCACGACCTTTATTTTAGATGAAGATATGTTCTATATTGGTTCGGCGGTTCATTTAATTAATGGTAGTTATTTGGGTTCACGCCAAAAAATAAATTAAAAGTACCTAAAAACCAAAAAAAAATAAAGCAAGTAAATAGAGAACTAAAAATCGACGTTTTGATGGCAAGTCTGTCACCGTTGTCAAGATAAATTAAAAGAAAAAATAAAAAAATTAAAAATTAACTATTACCTATTTAGGTTTAGAATTTTAAAATTTTTAGGTTTTTTAGGAGATTCTGAACATTCAGATCTCGGTTTTCTTTAAAAATAACGCGATGGGAAGAAAAAATCGTTTCCCGTAAAATTGACGAATGTCGCTTACGATGTTTTGTCAAAAACCTATCGATAAAACGTATTCTGAAATCATAAATTTAATAATCTTATGGATACTGGGTCCATTTATCGGGGATTTTATTTTTATTAAATTTTGCGTATATCCTCACTCTAACTGATCGGGCCGACTGCTCGTCAGCAACTGCTATCAATTTCTGATCGTACATCGTACTACTTTCGCTATCTGTTGGTCAGGGTAGGTACTAAAATTTTTAGGATACGCTGAAATCTCACTTGTGGAGTTCTATGAATTGGTAGTCTTTGGTTAAGACCACATTTATTTCATTCTAAAAGCGATGCCGCCAAGTACACAAAAAATGATAAAGCAAATAAACCCTTTTGTGAACAATGATTTATTGCAGCAAAAATATTAAACCAGACGAGTACGCCACGTACTACAGCTTTATAGCAGGCCAGAGACGAAATAAGAGGGTGTTTTTCAAGTACGTGAGACGCCTTTTCGCAATGTTTTTATTTATTTATCTAAAAATATGTAATCAGGCTCTGTCAGAGACTATGTGCTTTCGAAAAGGTTTGTGTACTTTATAATTTTTTGTGTACTTGGCGGCATCGCTTTCAGAATGAAATAAATATGGTCTTAACTTTACGTATACTTCCTAGATAAATTCTAGCAAACGAGCGTCAAAGTAGCGTTATTCTAAATATCTATAGTAGAAAATAGATTTTGATTAAATTTAAATTTGTGAAGGTAAAAATATTTTGCGATAAACTCCGGGTATTTGAATAAGGCATTACATCAAATTTTATAGGTATATCTATATTTATATATATCATTTGTCGAAGCTCTATGTTCGTGAAAAACAGCATTAAAAACTCTTGCGTGATAGAAAAAGTGTCAGTCCCAAAATTAATGTCAAATATTTTTCACTTACGATGAAATAAAAATGGATAGCTTATAGCTTTAATATTTAAATTAGGAAAACCCATTTTGTTGGCATTGACGGTGCATGCCAGAGATAGATATTATTCCAGATTGTAAAAATACAGAATTGAATTTGATCAATTTGAAAACTACTCTGCCAAATTGAATGAATAAACATATGTATGTAGATTCAAATCACAATATTAATATTTTCAACAGAACTCCAGCTAGAGTAAAATCAAATTTTTAATAATTGCTTTGAATTTTATTTGTATGTTTATCAGTGGCGTAACTATACCTTGTTTCGTTGCAAGAGAGAGTAATAAATCATTTAATTTTATGGTAATTCGCTTTCTGTTTTAGTCCGAGTATAAATATTTTTCTTCAATTCTACCTGTAATGTACTGATAAGGCATTATAATTTTAGGCCGGCAGACTCCGTTCTAATATTCGTCAACCTCTTGGGTTAAATACAAAGGAATAACAGATGTTTACCTGTATTTACGTGGTAATAATGTGATAAAAACCTTGACAGTGGCGGTGCGCTTGAGTTTATTTTGGAAACTTACCCTTTTTAAACAGTTTAGGTAAAATGAAAATCTTGTTTCTTTTATATGTATAAAAAAATATTTTAAAATATATAGTATATCAATATTGTACAGTTGGTATAATTATAGTTAATAATAACCATTTTAATAATACACATTAAAAATTTAGTCAAAAAATAATTATTTAAAATATAATCTATACCTAATTAAATATGCTACATAATCTACATCTAGTTATTCAAATTCTTCCATATCTGACATACTATCACTACTTGAGTCATATATGAGTCTACTTCTATAATAATTAGAGGTTCAACAGTTGTATCTACTATTATATCCAAAGACCACATTTTATTTTCTACTTCTAATTCATGTTCGACACATTTTTTCCAGTTTTCTGGGGAAGCATTAGATATGGCAATTTGAAATAGTTGTTTTTATATCTACTAGTTTAAACGTAGTATTATTTCTGGCGACTTCACCTTTCACTTGTGCCCATCGCTTTTTTGGTGAAATTATACCTCCTTCTTTTTCTCGTTTAAAAATTCTGTAAATTGTCGCTTTTCCACCCCAGCCATCAACGCACATTTTTGAACACAATCGTCCACACTTAAATTAGAGTTTTGATCATTTCTAATACAGGGTGCGGCAGAATGGACTCCCACATTTCATCAGGCTAGAACATCGCTAATGGGAGTTGGACATTGGTGGGGATGGTCACATTCGCTTGGGCGATTGATAAGGTTTGTTACTAGGCGCTATGTCTTGGTCTGGTGACCAACGTGGATTTGTTATTGAGCTATTATTCAAAAATGACGAATGTGTCACCGAGAGTATTTTGTACGCGCTTCCTGCCTCCGAATGCCTCTGTTCCAGACCAGAAAACAATTTTTAAATGGGTTGCTAACTTAAGGGCAACTGGTTCTATTCCTCAAGACATGGTAATAAAAGTGATGCGGAACTTCTAGGAACGCCTTCGCATGTGTGTCGCTGCTAACGGCCGTCACTTACACGATATAATTTTGAAAACATAGTTAAAAAAACCTTAAAGTGTGCTCTTTTTGAAAATAATAAAAGTTTAGCTTCATATTTTATAGTAGACTTTTTATTTGCTACCCAAATGTGGGAGTCCATTCTGCCGCACGCTGTATAATCGAATACGTTTTTAACAATCTGCTTTTCAGTTAATTGACCGAGACATGCGCGTTTCTGCGGAGAAGCCATTTTACAATACTGTAATACTTTGAACAATACTCTAACAATTTATAACCACTCAGTTGCACATACGGAAAGATACTAAAATATATATAAAATTTATAATCCTTATTTAACGCAATTCGGTGTATTTCTACCTGTTCTTTGCACAGAGACTGGTGCGCCTATGGTTTACAACCTTCTAACCGTCCCGAGACATTTTTATTACTATCTCTTGCAAAAAATAGAGTATAGCAAGTGCGGTAGTTTTTTGGAGGGTGGGGTTAATCTAGGATTCTATAAATTTGCCCCAAAAACACTTAATACGGGGTGTTCAAGAATATGTGGGCAATCGCTCGGATTCATATAGAACATATAAAAATATTGTAACAAGTTCATATAAAATATTTTCCAAAAGTCCCTCTTTACAGAGATATGTGCCCTTAGAAGACGCTATGAAAATCAGTTTTTCTTAAATAACTGTTATATTACCTGGTATAAATATTTATTTTTTAAATATAATAAAACCCAGTTAAGACTGCTTAAAATGGTATCTTGTAAAATATTTGCCTTCCTGAGTTCGCCAGGGTTAGACTAACCCTTACACAATAGCACTAATTATTTTTACTCCCTGCACAATAAAGAAATAAAAATATCAATTTTAGATAGCTTAACCCCTAAGTTAAAAAAATGTACTTCTCTCCAATATCGATAAAGTGAAGCGTTTTCGAGAAAAGCAATATTTTAATTAGAGTTGTATTTATTAATTTTGTTTGTCGGTTCGATAAGGCTCCCTCTTATTTTATGCATTCTCTAGCTTTAATTATCGAAGATTATGGGACCCTCCATACTTGCTATATTCCTTTATGCTCCAGAACCGCCCGGAACGACACCGTAAGTGTTCCTCTTACAATTTTTTGAAATTTTTTCATGTTGTAGAACCGTTCTCGACACTATTGACAGTTCAGAGAACGGTTCAGTACGGTCTTACAAGGTAAAAGGAATACACCAAATGCTGCAACAAATTCGTGACAATAAAAAAATCGTTGTTTATAAATATTTTTAGCACCATTTGCAACAGAATAACCTAATGTTTTTTTTTGATGTCTCTTCTAAAACAAAACCTTTTTGTCAAAAACGCTTTAATTTATCGACATCTAACAGGAGTTCCTTTTTTTAACTAAGGATATAAGCTACCCAAAAATACTTATTTTATTATTTCATTATACAGGGTGTAAAAATAATTAGTACTGTTGTGTAAGGGTTAGTCCGCCCCTGGCGAACTAATACAGGCAAATGTTTTACAAGGATACCATTTTAAAGATTTCTTACTTGTATTTATCATATTAAAAAATATTGTAATAAACCAAGTACTATAAGTGATTAAAAAAACGATTTCCAGCGGCGTCCCTTAAAGGCACTGTAAAAAGGGGCTCTAGGAAAAAAATTAAGGAACTTGTCACATTATTTTCACGTGTTCTATATGAATCCGAGAGATTGCCCACATATTCTTGGACAACTTTTATATTTTTAATGCACTTTGATTTCGAAGAGGCTCCCTCCTTCCTAATTGCGCTCCAGAAGTTTATAATTTTTACTAAGGAAATATGGCAGAAAAGATGTAATTACAAAATGTATCTATAGCCTTTTTATCTGAAAATACTTGCAGGTACTTTTAAGATAAAGCCTACTGATTATTAACAATAAAGGTGAGGGTACAAGGTAATCCAACAAGGAACGAAGAAGAGCAAATTTAAATTTAAAAAAATGCCTCGTTAGATGGCGCTGTGAAAATGAACCTATTTGTTTTATTTTTTAAATATAAGGAAGAAGAAAAAATAAACCCTACTAGTTTTATAATACTGACATAAAAACACAAATGTTACTCTAAAATAAAAGAAAATAAAACAGGAAAATATTTTCTCAAAAGCATTTTAGTCAATTTTTCGCCACTACGGCGGGAGAACAGACTTCCGGGATTCTCCTATTACATTTTCAGAATATTTACCTACTTATCTCAGCTTAACTGACATTATTAGTGGCGAATATGAAGTGCTTACAGTTAGAGGGAGGCCAAGGATGACAAAACCCAGATAGACTGGGTTTTTTTCTTTGAAAAACAAAATACTCACGAAAATAAATACCGAGGTAAATATATATCCCTAAGCTGATTCCTCCAAATGGGGTTGTTAATTGCAATATAAGTAAAGTTATTTACTTTAACAGCTAGAACTCTTAAAGAGAAGTTAATTTAGCACAAAACGTTGTTCAATTAAATTTAATTGAACAAAAAACCGAAACATTAAAAATAATCTCAAACGACCACGTAATGTTATATGTATTATTTATCACCAAAAATATGGCATATTTTTGTATCCGAGTGGTCACAAATAACAGGTTTTAAGTAATTCAAAATTTTTAAATTTTCGAAATCACATCACAACTTTTATCTAAACACTTTTCCTATAAAAAAATTATGTTAGATGTACAGGGTGGTAAAGTAGCATTCAGCTGGGAAAAAGCCACAGGCGTCATACAAATAAAGACGGCAATAAACTTTTTCTGTCTAATCTAATAATTTGAAAGTAAGACAGAATTTATGACCGCATGGCTTTTTCTCTGCTGAATTGCAGTCTAGGACCTGCTTAAAAAATAATAACAAGTGAGACCAAAAGGAAAAATTAAAACTTTTTAAGTCTTTAATATGTCTTTTAACTAATTTATTTATTAATTCAAAACCTCCATAAACGATGGTACGAAATACCAAAATATAAAAAAAAACTACAACCAACAACAAAATCAAAAAACGTTTTTTTTCTTTTTATAATATCCTTTATAGTGCAGATTTTGACAAATTTAACAGAGCATTTTCGGTTGGTATTGATAATTTACATCACGAGTTAAGAAATATACAGGAAAGGCACCTAATAAAAAAGTTATGATTTTTTTTGAAATTCCGAAATTTGAAGCTGCAAAATCGACTTGGAGGGGAAAAAATTGCCTTTCTTTAATTTTTTATAAATAACGAAAATCAAATCGGTTTTACTCTCTAGTTGCAATGAACAAAGTCAGCTTGTGATATAGTTTTTAGAATTTAGCTAAATACAGATCGATAAAATAGGAAGATTTTTGATCTTTCAAAAAAATTGATTGCTATAATTTAAACCAGGTACCTTTTGAAGCAACATTACATCTTACATACAAAGCAACATTACATCTTACATACAAATATTGATGCTGAAAATTTACTTTCTCCCAAGCAAGAGCAAAACTTCTTAAAAGAGGCACTGTTTTTTGTAGTCAATTAATAAAAAGTTTTCCATTTGGTAAGAACATCCGAAGACACGCTGTATACCGGGTGGTAAGTCGCCGAGCGGAACATCGAAAATCTTATGTAAATTTTAAGGGGATTAATTATTGGCTCACCTGTAAATTCTACAGAAAAAATTTAAGATAACTTTTTAGAGAGACCAATCTGAAAATCCCTCGTGCTAAGTTTCAAAAAATTATTATAAAATAAGCGAATCTTGAATTATTTATTTAAATGCAATTTTAAAAGTAACCAAATTTTGGGTTTAGGTAAAACCAATTAGGCACCTGTAAAATGGATGTTGTCATTGACATGAGGAAAATTGTCAATAAATCAGTGACAGCCTTATAACAAATTTTTTTCTGGTAGCTGCTGTCTGCCGAAAATTTTGTAATTTTGCAATTACATCTAATTGAATAATTAATTCAAGATTGGCTTATTAAAATTTTTTGAAACTTGGCACAACTGTTTGCCAAAATGGTCTGTTTAAAAATTATCTTACATTTTTTCTGTAAAATGTACAGGGAGCCCATATTTAACCCTTTATAATGTACAGGGTGTCCCATTTTGGTTGTCCCTTATGGGAAACTTGGAAACCATAAGAGATATTAAAAATCTGATACCCCATCCTCGAGCTCTTTTGGAGAAAACATTTATGGTAAAAACACATCATCGCTATCGCGAAGCGTTTCAGAGATACAGGGTGATTCTCGATTTTTCACTTTTTAAAAGGTCCTGTAGCTTTGTTGTTATTACAGATACAAGAAAACTAATTGCACATTATAAAGACACTATTTTCCGTAGAATCCAGTGGCGTAGCCAAAAATTTTTTGAGCTGTCATTTTTGACATATGACCCAAACATGTTTTCATTTATTAGGGACACCCTATAAATGATTAGGTAATTAAATTGCTTGTTTTTTTCTGATTAAAATAATATATCATAATAGGTGGTTTAATAAATTTTTACGTCAAATATTGGAAAAATTATGATTTTAAAGACGCATTGACGCTTCTATCTGTTTTTTAAATTGTTTTATCATTTTGTTTTAAAAGGAATCTGTCATCCCTTAGCTCAGGAGACATTTCCGTAGAAAAAAATAAAAAAATAAAAAAAATAAAGAAATAATAAAAAAAAATATTTTAATTAAATAATTTTTTTTTCTTCGGAAATGTCTCCTGAGTTGAGGGATGGCAGTATTGTTTTTAAAGAAAAATATAAAACAATTTAAAAACAGATAGAAGCCGCAATGCGTCTTTAAAATCATAATTTTTCCAATATTTGACGTAAAAATTTATTAAACCACCTACTATGATATATTATTTTAATCAGAAAAAAACAAGCAATTTAATTACCTAATCATTTATAGGGTGTCCCTAATAAAAAAAATGTTTGGGTCATATGTCAAAAATGACATCTCAAAAAATTTTTGGCTACGCCACTGGATTCTACGGAAAAAAGTGTCTTTAGAATATGCAAATAGTTTTCTCGTATCTGTAATAACAACAAAGCTACAGGGCCTTTTCAAAAGAGAAAATCGAGAATCACCCTGTATTCTGAAACGCTTCGCGATAGCGATGATCTGTTTTTACCATAAATGTTTTCTCCAAAAAGAGCTCGAGGATGGGGTATCGGATTTTTAATATCTCTTATGGTTTCCAAGTTTCCCATAAGGGACAACCAAAATGGGACACCCTGTACAAGGGATTTCCTATGTTCCGCTCGGTGACACACCACCCGGTATAAAATTTCCTATAAGGATTTTGTAATATGTTACGTTTAGGTTAAATCCTGTCAAGCCGTTATAAGGGATGTGGGCCTGTGGCTACATGGTTTTTGCTTCGGGAGTAATTAACGGTCTCCATCTAGGTTTATCAGTCACGTACACCACCCTGCTGTCAGTCAAGCTTTACCTATGTTATATTGAGGTATATACTTACTTGGCATATTCGAAACGATCACGTGAATAAATTAATTTTGAAGGCAAACACCTATGTAGAATAATAGGGTTAAATAATAAACTAACCCTAACCCGTAATTTCTCAGTATTAAAATCCACAGAAATGAAAATATTAGGCTGTAAACCTACAATTAACTAAATGACAACATCGTTAGTCCTCGATCACGATACTAACCGTCAGCATCAGCGGCCATCGTTGAGCGGAAAAGTTCTTTTAATCTCGCATGCGCATAGAAGAACTTGTTTATTTAAATCAGTTGCTCGACGCTCACGCTTAGTATCGTGACCGAGGCCTTAAACATCACTCTAGTACTATAAACCTTTATACAATCGTTACGAAAACCGTATTTAAAACTGTATATGCTGCGTCCAAACTTGCAACAATTCGCCGCGACGAATAGCGCGCCACATAGCGCGGACGTGGACGTGGACGGAATTCACGTCGTTCCAAGGCCTTGGGGAATAAGTCCGCGGTGATTCAGAGCTTGTCGGATTTTTGCATTAAGGGAGTGCGCAAATAGTTTGTTTGGAAGAATGTTTGGCGAATTGTGGCAAGTCTGGACGCAGCTATAGATTTGCAAAGTTTTGTCATAATTCTAAGTAAGGTTATTAAGAAATTAATATCCATTTGCGATTTTTTTCAGCATATTTTGAATGCACATTAATTTAAGATGTTCTTTGAAAATTTGAAATTATTCCCACACGTAGTTTCGGAGAGATGCGCATATTTGTAAAAATTTTCAACTAAAACTGTTTCGGATTTTTCCGGGTAATTCCGAAACGGCTGTACATATTTAAATTTTTAAGACTAAATATTGTTAAGCATAAAATTGCCCTTACTTTGCCCTAATTTAACCAACCATGTGTCTCCTACCGTCTCCGAGATCCAAATGGTGTCCCACAAATTTTTAACACCCGGTAATAATTAAGCCATTAATACGGCACAAACAAAAATTATTTAGGATTTGGAAAATGTTTTATTACATCCTGACAAACAAAACAGCATTGGCTTCTAAACCCCACACCTGACATCAACAACTGATAGACCTTTTTTTACAAGAATAAACCATAATATAGCATTAAATCATCAGAAAATGGAAAAATAAATCAGGTGTGGGTGATAACAAAAGTTAGATGATGGAAAGGCAAAACCGGAAAAATTTTCGTTTTTGTTGTGGATTTTATATAAGAAAACGTTAAATTAGTTTTGGTTAGTTTGAAAAAGTAAACAAATTAAGTAGTCGAACTCATGGCGGCGGCCTGTATTAGCCGTCTCGCGCATGTTTAAGCGATTTCTCCCTTCTCTATTTATCTAAAAGTAACCGTTTATTTGCACAAAATAGCTTTGTTCGCGGGTCTAGTCATGAACCGATTCTGAACCAGAACCGAACTGGTTTAGAATTGTTTTAAAACGCATGTCTAATTATTTATTAGTTTGGAATTTTTATTTACCGCGAACGATTTGCTATACAGCTACATTCTAACTTAGACTTTTGGTTAGGATTTTTCATGGTTAAATTGGATACTATACAGAAAAAAAATTAAACAAAAGGTAAATTGTCATACTGTCGAATGCCACTCGAGGTCTCTCGGCGGAAGACGAGGGATTCCCTGCCTCCTCTCGTTTTTAACATAAGTACCTATGTGTATTTAACTAAAGATTAAATTCAAACAACAAGAAATGGTAAAATCTTGTAATATTGTCTATATTTTTTTAAATCAAATCTTTATTAATTTTATTGCATACATACATTCAAACGGAATACAATTAAAAATCCTTTGTTTATTACGCTCAGAATCACAAAAATATAAAAAAAATATTCAACCCGCATAAAAAGTGGCAAAAACAAATAAACTGTAATACAACGGTATATTTCTGTACCACAAAAACAGAAAACAGCTGACCATGTCGACAATATGCATGGAATTCCGAACTGAACTTTTAGTTCCAACAAAAATCCCAGGACTGCTAATTAGGTTACGAACCGGTAACAAACTGATTCCATTGTAACCCGCGAACACAGAACTGTTACTAAAAATTCAGGATTTTACTAACCGCGAACGCTGCTTTTTCACTGCGCATGCGAATAGTCCCAGAACCGGTTCAGAATCGAACCCGCGAACAAAGCTAATATAAGTTTCAATTCTTCCCTCTACATTTTTACGTGCACACAGCCACACCCATTTCAATTTTTTTAAGTTTATCAACCCGTATCTCGACATGTAGACAAAAACTTATGTCCTAAAATCCTACAAAGAATCGTTTTTTAAACACTTTGCAAATATTCGATTCCCGGTTACACTAAATTTTAAAACATTTTTCTTTAATTGCCCTTTTTAAGTTGATCCTAAAAAATTCTAGAAATTCTTAAGAAATTTCCGAGTAACTATTTTATTTATGAATTCTTACTAGATTGCATTATTTAATCCTTCATTTTAGACATCGGCAGAAAATAACAGTTATTACTGCCGAACCTATTGACCAGGCCGACTTGATTTATTTGTCATTGACGAGTTAAAAGTTCGATTATTTCGTTCAAATCCACGAAATTAATCCCAATTCGAACAAGGGCGCCCTATCGGCGATCGGCCCGGCAATGATTGCCAATTAAAGCGAATAACGTTCGACGACATGTCCGGTTTTAACTAGTTTTAGCTCTTTTTCACAACAAAACAGTCGGTTGTATTGAAACAGCGATCAATACAGAAAAACAATTAAAAACTTTTGAAAACGTATATCTGGAAAACTAATAAAAATGTATTACAGACAAATAATTTTTTAGAAGTTTAGTTAAAAATAATAATGTTTTTTTTCTGATTTTATAAATTATTGTTTTAAATTCCATAAAACTAAAGAAAAATATTAAAAGTATTTATTAGGATGTCCCACAAAGGTCAAAAAATTGTATTTTCGCTCTCAACAAAAAAAGATCTTTTAGATTCCCAAACAAAGCTCTTAAATGCTCAACTTAAAATGTTAATTTTAAGATGGTTCTTATAAATTTTCCGTCAAAATAACATAAAAAACCGGGTTTTTACCACTTTTATGGCCTACAAGCTGGGAAAAAATATTTTACCAAAAAATAAATAAATAAATCTTATCAAGCAATTAATAGGTCAAATTCTTGTTTTTAGCATTTTAGCTTTAAATTTTAAATTTTCGTTTTTTTTGCAAAACTATTCGTGTTGAAGAAAAAAGTTAAATGGCAAATTTGTAGTTTAAATACTTTTTAATATTATCAATCGCAACAAAGTTACATGCTCTTAAATACTTGTTTTTTTCGAGTTTTTCCTCTTATTAACACTGTTAATTTTTCTAAAAGCAAAAACTTGAAAAAATAAGTATTTGAGAGCCTGACCTCAAACATCGGTTAATTTAATATTTTTACTGAATTTTAAAACATCTTGTGTGTTTTTAAAAAATAGTTTTGATGCAATTCTTTTAAATTGTTCAGCTTTTTTAAAGCGAAAGGAAATATTTAAACTTACGTTCATCATAGCCTAAAGAAAGAGTGTTTCTTAACAGTAAAATTTTCTAATATGGAGATATGAAATTTGTGAATTAGGGTAACTATATTATCTTTGTACCAAAGAAAAACCAAGCTATTATTATAATTAAAAAATTATAACAAATCATCTTAAAACTTTTAAAATAGAAGCGACCCAGATACTTTCTAAAGTAAAATAAGCTTTAAAGTGCCGTTTCCATAGAGTTTCCAAGAAAAGTTTATGTTTAATAAGGTGTAGGAGTCACAAAGTTCATAAAAGGGGCAGCAAAATAACATTTATTGTGTGAACATGACTAAAAGCTTTAAAATGTTTCAAGTTCTTTTAAAATTTTAATATTTAAAGAGATATTTAACAAAACTGGTGGGATTTTTTTAAATATGCCTCCATTTTTGTGAAAAACTTACTAGTATTTTTATTACCTGGAAGTGGTATTCCAGAATAGAGCTTTAAATACCTAAATATACATCAAAGTATAAAAAAACTAAATTATAAAAGCTTAATACGTTTAAAAATGTTATTTATGGACAATAAATAATAATTGTCTATAAAAATCCAACCAAAATGTTTAATTTTATGATTTTGATTTTTTTTATAAAAACGTGTTGACTTTAACTAAACTTCGGCAAGCCGGATTAAATTTTAGTTAATATTATTCAGGGTTCATTATTTTCAAATTAATAAAAGATCATATAACGTAAATATTATAAATGTGTTTTGCATACTAAAACTAAATTTAAATTACTAAATCCTAATTACTATTTGAAAAGACTTTCTTACCCATCAGGTTTTACCCAGAAAGTAAACAATTTATAGCTGCTGGAACTTACCTGAAAAAAAAAAGAAAAATTTATTAAAACGAATATCCAATACCAAGTGATAAATACAAATAATTTCTTTAAAATCATATTATTAAAAAAAAGCAAAAGTTTTGTTTAAAAATCCCTTTACTACTTTAGACCTTAGAATAAGGCCGGGATAACCTATTTTGCATTTTGTTTGTCTTTTGTTGGGCTAACCACTAAATTTTTGACCAAATTTATGAACAAGCATTTTCGGCCGGACCAGGATTCGAACCCTGTCACGTCGTCCAACGACCTAGTACTATCACACACCAGGCCATCACCCGACCCTTACTACCTTATGAGTACATAAAAAAACATTTGATTTTTTTACTACTTGTTTTCTTTTATTTTTATTTCTCACATTAGATCTTGAAATGTTTTTGGAACTGGAAAACATGAATATTTATCTTAAAATTTTATTTACGTTATGTTATACTTTAGAAACTACTGCTCAAAAATATATTATTTATTAAAGCAAGTATCTAAAAGATGGTATTTCTTAAAGTAAAGAAGACACATTTAAAGGTTTTGTTAGACACAAAATCTATATACATAGATTTTCTTGATAGTTAATAATTTAGAACTTTCTATTTTTTTTTATAATTGCAAGAAAAATATGCGTTTTTGGTAACAAAAAGTTTTCTCTATTTGATTACTATACCTACAACTTTGAGGAAAGTTCGTAACATTGAAATTAGGGATTGGAAACTCCAAAGTTAATAAAGTTACTAAGTCCCGTTGAACACTTTGGAAATAATAATCCATATGTTTTAATGAGGGATTTAACTTTAACTTTCGTATTCTATAAGAGCCTAACTAACTATACTAAAGGACTTTATGGGGCATATGAAATTTTGATCATGATATTTACTTTTGATACGCTACGCCCAACAATTTTATTATTTGTCTGATCAATTAATGAGAAGATTGGTGCGATCTGGTAGCTTGTATTTATCGAACTACTTTTTAGCTTTTAGTACAATAAAACCTTTTAACATAAAAATATGTTTTATAAAATTTATTTATATCGCGTAACAATACAATTAATGATAAGAAGAATGGATTTTAATAGGAAAATTTCACTTCATCAATTATCTATTTTTCCAAAGACAATTACTTCCATAAATGCTTAACCAAATGGATGGCGTATTCTATAAGAGCCTAACTAACTATACTAAAGGACTTTATAGGGAAGTATTTTATGTGGTATCTTTTAAATTGTCTTTACTTTAAGTTTTCTTTTATATTTAATTTAAATATTGAGTTTTTCACATAAATTAAATTAATGCTTAAAAGGATAATATGTTGACACAGCCTTATGTATTGTTACTCTATATACTTGTATTACCAGTATTAACAACACAAAAATGTTTTTTTAAACAAATACGTTATTTCTTTACTCTTTATTCACATTAGCAAAAACAAGGGTTTCTACTCAACAGGATACGAAAATTTCCCGTTATAACATCAAACAGTACACAAAATGATCGATTTCTCCGACGCAAACATAATTGCCATTTTACTTATTGAGAGCTGCGGGCGAGGCCCATTCGACCCTTAACTCCCCCGCTTTAGCCCTAAATTACCGCAAATAGTCAATTGGGATAAATTGGATAAAATGTTTATTATGGACACAGTGAACCGCGTAATTAACAAATAACTTAAAAACAGGGGCTAACCACTTTTCTCCATTATCCGCTATTGCCATAAATATGATGTTTTTAAACGGTTTTACTTAAATTGACCTGTTTTGTTATTTATTTGTTTGAGTCAAATTTAGTCATTGGAATTCCACCCCTTCCCCCTTTCTGACGACCCATCGATCTGAAATGTCGGATTACATGTTACTTTACTACAACCTCAATGTAAACTTCAAATTAGAGGACTTGATTGGTAGAATCATAGAGTAAGGAAATTATAAGAGTTATCAAGAATAGCCGATTTAAGGACAGGTCATGCGAAAACTCCCAATATAATTTTATTCGTTTCTCGTTGAAATACCGCCAGTTAGTCATTTCAGTAAGCTTACGTGTCTCCCCACCGCTGATGTTACACAAGGCGAGGCTTGGACCGACGCATGTAAAGTGTAAACTGGCAAAAATGACAAGCCTGCCGCCAGCCTGCCGCAAAAGCGGTACGAAAATTTTAGCATGCCATGGTTTCTCTTATCCGTAGGTATGTTACTTTATGGTAGAATAGAGCTCACTATAAAAAAATAAAATCCAAGATGGCCGCCGCCACAAAATGGCATATTACATATTTTCCACAACTACCTTTATATAAAATCGTTTGCTAGTTCTGGTTAGTTACAGTGAGGCATGAATTCAATATAATAAAAAGTATTTACTAACAACAAAACTAAAAACTTAAAAATAAATTATGTTAAAAAAATATCTTAAACGGTTTTATTGTACTAAAAAAATAGTCGACCTAGCTACCAGATCGTACCAATCTTCTCATCAATCTGTTGTATTGATCAGACAAATAATAAAATCGTTGGGCATATGATTTTACTATTTTTACAAAGACAATTATTTTTATAAATGTTTAACCAAATGGATAAGTTTTTATTTTTAATGTTTCAAAAAAAAGTTTTGCTAAAAAGCTCTACATGCACCAAAAATTACAAAACACTGGCTAAAATTTTTGACATAAGAAAAAACTACCTTTATTTCTGAACTTAGAAAAAAATATTATTAGGAAAACGTGTTTAGAATGAAAAGTACTAATACAAAACTGATGCAAATCCGATAATAAATAATGAAGTTATACCGTTTTTGGTAACTGAAAAAATACCGAGGTATATATTTACCAAACCTCTTTTTAATTAATTAAAATTTACAAAATATGGAGGTGCATTCTAATTGCAGCAAACTTCTCATTTGTTAAATAAACTCGTTAATACCCGGTATACCAGACCTTGATATGTGTGTATGATACCTTACATTGTCGAATATATACGATACCCATTTGCAAAATCGCATTACACAGCAAGTAACATGTTACTTTACGCTTTACACGATTTACTTTCCCAGGAAGTAACACGAGCTACTGCAAAACAGATTGAAAAAAATAACAAATATGTATGTAAATTCACTCGCACAAGCACACATTCTCTTAACACTTTATGGTTCGAAGTTAAGCTGGTCATGGACTTTGAATGGTTAATTTTGAAATTTGAAGTTATGTTGCGGCTGTTGTATATTAATTTCGTATTCGTTTCATATGTTAGATAATACAAATATGGTAGATATACATAGCTTAAATTTCTTAGACTGGATATGCATACGAGTATCAACAAATTTATTAAACAAACCATAACTCGTCCACTATTAAACATATCAAAATGATACTTGTTATGGATAAATAGTATAAGAAGAGTTTTTGAATATTTTCTTTATTTTCCAGTCATGTCCGGTTTAACCGGAAGTGGCTTAAAAGCCAATGATTTCGACAATAAACAAAAGAATAAAACTATATTTCTTCAAAAACAAGGCTCGCGCGACGCATCTACCACAAATGTAACGCGTGTTCAAGCGCGCATACATAAATATGTTTTGTGCTGCGGAACGTACGCGTTATACGCGTCTCATTTTGCGCCTTACCTTAAAATGACCACACCTATAAGTATCAGCATTCCATTCGGAAACACACTGTATATTAAAGGCCATATAAAGTTATTTTAAAACGTAATAAAATTAGTTGATAATAATTCAGTAAACATTATTTATTCAACATCAAACCAACAAAAACCGCTAACCTGCTAATTTATTTATAATATAAATTTGTTTTTAATTAAAATATTGACAATATAAAAGAAATAAAAAATGGGACAATTTATTTAAAACCATCAGCATTTATCACTCTACTTTATCAAAAACTGAGGTTTGGTAAGTTCAATAAAACAAACCACATTTTCCTGTGTACACTATTTCTTTGTTCTTATCATCGTGTCTCATAGGAATTTAAAACCACTAAATTTGTATTTTATTTTTGTAAGCAAACCACATTTGACCATTTATGTTAAGTTAGATTAAATTATCCAAGGTTTATTTTAAAATAAAACGTTATTTATTAAGGTTCTAAAATGATTTAAAGAAATCAATCTTTTTCTTAAAATATGTATCGATAAATTCGAAAATAATCAGTAGAAAGGTTATAAACTAATAATTAATTACAAATTTATTTACAATATCCTTTTAGCGATCGTCTTGCTATTAAAAGAAATTATAATTTTTATTAAAATACTTGGCTTTATTTTATTTTGGGTAATCAACTTGCAAAATATGGTACTACAAATAAATATTCCAAACACAAAATTACAAATACTGTTAATGTTCGTTTTGTGTATATAAATTTCTTTAATGCTCTCCTCTTTTTTTTTTAACGAAACAATTTGAAGAAGTAAACCTTTGGGATATGAAATTGATGCATAAGTACTATATTTTAGAGTAAAATTGACAGATGAAAATTTTAAGATGGCGAATGGAAAGGGGGTCTTGTGACACATCGTTTTAGTATTCCTGATGAGTACATTATAACCCTGGACTATAAAGTTAATAACTTTACCTAAAAGAAAATGGCGGTACTTTTAAAAATTACCTAAATACCTAATTTTTACAAAACTAATAAAGTTAGATGTACTTAATGTTTTATTTTCCTAAAGATCTTTTAAAGATCTTTTTAATAGTAATATATTATACAGTGTTCTTTATTAAAAAAATACATATTTTTTTCTACCTTGTATATTATTGCCAGTATCACCATTACAAAGATCTTTTAAAAAGCTTTAAAAACACCACATAAGGTTAACCTAACTTTTAGTTTCGGAAATATGGTCATTCAAATCAGGTACTTAGGTAATTTTTAAAGCACCGCCATTTTGCATTAGGTAAAGGTATTGACTTTATTTTCTAGGGTTATAAAGTTCTCGTCAGGTGCTTTAAAATGATGTGCCACAAGACACCATTTTCATTAATTTTTGTTTCAAGATGGCGCCCCACCGCAACTTTGAAAGGAAGGGAAAAAATGAGGTGAGGACTTTTTTGCGCTTCAATCATCGGTCTTGTTTTTATTCGTTTGTAGTATTCTAATCTTTTTCCAGTATTCGAATACCGATTTCGGGTGTTCGTGAATACCGAGTATTCGAATACTTTTTTCTTCCAAGTATTCAAATATTCGGTATTCGGAAACTTTTTTCCGGTATTCGTATTCGTATTCGAATACCGATTTTCAGTATTCGACCCAACTTTGGTATTTATGCATTAATTTCATATCCCAAAGTTTTTTTTAAATGATCCGTTCAAAAAATAAAACGGAGGAGAGACATTCAAGAAATTTACTGTATGGTTGACTATACTAAAAACGTTTATGATTAAAAAAAAAAAAAAACATTAAGGGATCTATTATTGTATGATTTTTCTTGCTTTTCTAATAATTAAGTATCCATTGGTTTCTTGGTAAATTCAGCACAATATCATATCAACGAAAATAAAAATCGTATTTTTCTCTAACGCAAAAACTATCTGTTTTTAATTTCAGGTTTTCCTTGTAGACGCAGCCAATATTCTCAGCAGGTTTCCATAATGTCATAAACATAAATTAATGAACCGTACAGCCGGTAAAGAAGCAACCTTGACCTTTATTTAACACAGGTATCATCTTTAAGGTAAAAACTTAAAGAATGCCGTTTAATGTTCATGACAAATTATAAGTAGTAATTATACATTTTTATTTAGTAAAAGCAAAGACAATTAATTGTAGTTTCACTATAGACACCCAGAACAATGCTAAAATTTTGGTCATCAGCTTGGACGCTCGCTTCGTGGAATTTATGAAGCGGGTATCCATCAGTACACACGTAAACAGTACGTATAATTTGCCGCTTAATAAATTCAGCCAAGCCAGCGTCCAAACTGATGACCAAAAATTTAGCATTGTTCTGGGTGTCTATAGTGAAACTATAATAATATTCTTTGGTAAAAGCTAATAAAACTAAAGGTAAACTTAAGGATTTGGGTATTTTATCCAAAGTTACATTTCTTTACGATTGTGAAAACGTTTCTCTTTTCAAACCATTTTCGCACTCTTAAGGTGCTCGAACACATGTACACTTCTTGTATGGCGGAAAATAGAAAATGGCTTCCTTTTAGTATTGCACAGTGTGAATATTGTTGAAAGTTCAAAAATTACGTCATTTTCAAAATTTTCTCTACTTTTTTCGAGTTGCGTACACTTTAAAAATTGTTACGTGTAAAAAGTTAACACTTAAGTACTATACTGGAGTCTCTCCGCCTCATAGCGATTTTCTTATAAAAATATTTTGAATACTGCTTGTTTTATCCTTACCACCCTCCATGTGCCTTTCCCTAGCAGTAGTTTACGCAATCTTTTCCGGTCGGCAGTGCAGTGTAAGTAGCTTCATGGTTAACATCTTCGCTTAAGGGTTAGGGAGTCTTGGAGACTCATATAATATATGATATATGATATATTATTATGATATATTATAGTGTAAGTATTATGATATATTATAGTGTAAGTGTAACAATTAAAAATGTTTAATACATTTTGTTTTTGTGTTATTTTGTTTATTTAAGTGTATAAAATGTCTTAGGTGTAATCTTTATCAAAAGAAGTTAGATTTGGGGAAATAGATTACGAAAGTACATTAGAAAATTGGTTTAAAGAAATAGATGATGCCAGCGATATCGACTAATTTGAGGAAGATCATGCCGTTTTATCGAATCATGAAAAGACAGCGAACAATCTATGTCGGAGAAGAAAAACGATTTGAAACTAGAAAAAAATAGTTTAACGCAGGTCAGCAAATTAAAAATGATTTTAATCGCAAAAATCGTTACCAAGTGGCCAAAAGTATACCTTCTATATTCTAAAAAATTGACTGGAACCTTGCATTGCACGTTTTCATACGTGAAATAAGAAAATGCTTTTCAACATTTTCCCTTTTTTGTTTGATACCTTAGTCATTAGAAAAAAATAGATGATTTTATTTTTTTTAATATGTTAAAATTTTGCCTTTTTAAAACTGATTGATATTTGAAATTATAAAATTCAAAATTGTTTTATAAAGGTTTAAGGTAAGGTTTTTTTTTAATTTTATTTTACTGATATGTCATTAGGTTTAAGGCCAAGTAAATAAATAAAACCATTTTGATAAACTTTTTTTTTTCATATTTATTTTTTGTTTAAGTTTCTTTAAGCAGTAATAATCAGAAAATTGCACTCTAGTACTTAAGGCTTAAAGTTACCAAACTTGCGAAATATCAAAAATGTACCGACGCGACGTGTTGGTAAATATCGAGTGGCACAATATTTGTCTTGTGCAGTTTTAACGCAAAAGGGTACGGAATAGTAGAGGTTATAATTTACTTTACTGTATGGTATTTAACAGAATAATGGCAGTTCCAAAAATACAAGAAAGTCCGAATCAACTCTGCAATAAGCTTAATAGAAGCTAATCAGTGCCTATGGAATGTTGAATTAAATTTAAAAATAAAGTAAAAGGGAAAATTCAGAAAAATTCAATATGTAACATTGCTAGTTTCTTCTAAAATGTATAATTTCACTTCTCCCTTATGGGAAACTTGGAAACCATAAGAGATATTAAAAATCTGATACCCCATCCTCGAGGCTCTTTTTTGAGAAAACATTTTATGGTAAAAACAGATCATCGCTATCACGAAGCGTTTTCAGAGATACAGGGTGATTCTCGATTTTTCACTTTTGAAAAGGCCCTGTAGCTTTGTTGTTATTACAGATACGAGAAAACTAATTGCACATTATAAAGACACTTTTTTCCGTAGAATCCAGTGGCGTAGCCAAAAAATTTTTTTGAGCTGTCATTTTGACATATGACCCAAACATGTTTTTTTTATTAGGGACACCTATAAATGATTAGGTAATTAAATTGCTTGTTTTTTCTGATTAAAATAATATATCATAGTAGGTGGTTTAATAAATTTTACGTCAAATATTGGAAAATTATAGATCAATGGAAAACGTTATATTCAGCGACGAATCTAGTTCAACATTATTAATTCTGATGGAAAAAGGTATGTTAGGCGTCCAGTGGGAAAAAGGCTAGATCCGAAAGTACACCATAAGTACCGTAAAGCACGGAGGAGGTTCTGTGATGGTATGGGGATGTTTTAGTGGCCACGGAATGGGTCCTCTTCATCAAATTGAAGTACAATGGATCGTTTATGTACAGGGATATCCTTAGACATTATGACACCCTATGCAGATGAAGTGATGCTCGCTCGATCATTTGAGCCATTTGCTTGATAACGTGGACCCAAAAGCATCGCTGCGAAGGTTGTGATAGGGTAGCTTAAGCCGCATGAAAAAATCAATGCTGTGAGTGGCCATCAGTCGCCCGACATGAACCCAATGAGAGAACTTATGGGATTACCTGGATAGAAGAATAAGAGACAAAAAAGTATAAAAACAGTCAGCAGATCTTTTCAAGCATTACAAGATGCTTGAATCAGTAGCACATGTCAATAATTAATGAGTTAATTAGTCTATGCACCGGATGTCCACTTGAAATATAGGTTATGCTACACAATATTAATTAGGATGAGATATTTTACTTTTGTTGTTATTAGAAGGAAATAAAAATTTACGGTTTATCAATTTACTTTTGACCATCTTTAAATTTTTATTTTTTTATTCTGTCTATATACTAACGATTATTTTTCTCGGCAATTATATGTAATATGTATTACACTAGTAAAACTATTTCGCAAAAATAAAATGATACTATTGTATTGGATATATCATATCATCAAGTTTTTAAAGGATTTTAAAGAGCTTTTTAGTTACTTTGCTGTAACCCAAAACCCCGATTGTCGATTGTTTTTCCAATCTTTAGTCTGAAATAGCGTAAAAATTTCTACTAGTCTGCTAATTTAAACTATTTCGTATTTCGAATAATAACGAAGTAACCAATGACAGACACTTAATTTGGATGACCCTGTATATTTTTAGGATTAAAAATGGTAAATATCAAATTTTTAGGATTAAAACTAATAAATTTCTTTATTTTTTGTAGCGATGTAGTTTTGAGGAAATTGTTTAAATTCAAAGAAAAAAGAGCTAAATTAAATTAAGATGTTTTCCAGCTTTTAGAATTATTGCATTTTCACAACTTCACAATATTTAATAACCCAACTTTGAGAAGTTAAAATGCTATGAAGTTTAAGCATCTTGTAAAGTCGCCTTAAAATTAACATATAAGAAAACCACTTAAAACTGACTTAAACAGTATGTAAAACCCAAAAATGCACGAAAATGATTTTACTAAAACTTATTTAAATCTAAATCTTATAAAAATAGAACGTGTATTAAAGTTTGTTTGTATAAGGTGTAATCATTATTATGCATATTATAAAAAAACTTTAATCCAATTCTTATTATTAATCCGTTTTTAAGCATAAAGTATCCTATAAGTCACTTATGAGCTAAAGTGTTCTTTAGCTCACTAGTAACCTAAACAAAGCAGTTGATACAAACAAAATATTTAACAACCACAACTTGCTTTTTACTTTATACAAAAAGTGATGTTTTTAACTATACCGGATGTCTAAATGAGAGTTTGCTTGGTATACATAAGTAAATAGTATGGCAAAAGAAGCGTTTTAGCGTATTTCTCACTTATGGGTTACTTGCGGTTTAACCGGAAATGACTCAAATTTTGAGATTTTAAACGGAACACCCTGTATATTTAAACATATTTGGATTCCTGAGACAATCCTAAATAGTAATATGACATTTCTAAAAGTTTTTACGCCTCCTTAATTTTTTAGAGCCATTTGAATTAAAGCATCTAGATGGCTATGATCCTTTAACATATTTATGACTTTATTTTTAATCCGATCGCAAGTAAATTGGTACGATTAGACTCCTCAAAAACTCCTATATTCAAAAAGTGCCTATCTAAAATGGGTTGCCATTTAAAAAATAGTAGTTAGACACGAAAATGTCAATTTGCTACTTTTGTTTTATTCCTATCTTTCATATTAGTTTCTCTCTCTCTCTATCTCTTTCTCTCTTTATTTTTTTCTTGGTTTTGGTCCCTTCAGGTCCAATCCACCACTCTCCCCTTCCGGACTATGCTTTCCAGGGCTTCGCCGGCGGAAAATCTGGATAATCGAGCTCGTAGCTCCCAGAAATTCCAAAAAGAAAACAAAAATAATTTTACAATCGATGCAATGCATAAATTGTCGGCTGTCAAACCAAGACCTGCTACTGGTGTTACATATAACCTTCACTTTCACTACTGACAGTTCCTATGGCACGCCCATCTATTTCCCGCCATTTGAGAAATACCTCGTGTTCACCACCAGACGGGATACCATCAGCTTATACGAATCTTCACTCACAGCGGTTAGATCCAGAAGAAAGATGCCGTCAATTTAGCGTGAATCTTTCCTTTATTCCCGAAGGTAAAAACGTTCGTACGGTACCTCTAACCGCCACTCCGGGAAGGACTTTGTAGTCCTCTCCTCACGTCCGCACTGTCCGGAGGTCAAACAAAAAGTCTCTTTTCATATTAGTCACTAAAACTTTGCAATTTTATTTTTCTAACATCACCTAGTATCACTAGACTAATTTGCGTCCACTCATGGCCCGCTAGATGCAATAATAAAAATGGCTCTAAATAAATCAAGTAGGCCTAAAAACTGTCAGGAATCCAAAAATGAGAAAATATACATACAAAATTAAAAATTGAAGCCATATCCGGTTAAACCGGAAGTGACCGAAAAGTAAAAGTTCACGTACACTCTCCTCCTCATACCATTTACCTATAAAAAATCTTATTTTAATATAACTAGAAGGTATGGCCTGTCTAATAAATTTGTTGACACCCGGTATAAAACAGTATAAAAGACGTAGGCGATTTTAAAATTCATATTTTTATTCTTAAATTAAGAATATACCAATTTCTGTAAAGTCCGATGTCAGAATACCATTATGCATATTTGGAAATAAATATAAAAATGTTAAATAGCTGGCCTTTTATGTGTCGGTTGGTCAAGGCAAACCTTTTTCAAAACCAGAAATAATCTACCGTCGGTGGTCATTATTTTTCTATTAGGCTACCTAGTTTAAAAATACAAATCCAATATTTGTTTTAGCATTTCTTCCTATAGTAACCAAAGTTATTTAATATTTAAAACGCATTTATTTTAATAAGAATAAATTATTGTTTTTTTAACATAACTTTTATTGGCATTAAACATAAACTAGCATTTTCGTTTGTTTTTCTTATTTCATTAAAAATGTGTCGCATAGGGTCAAACAACAAGGAATAATAGGGTTATTTTTACTTTATCCGTACATGAAAAAAAAATCGAATAGCCATCTTCACTGGCATAAGTAGGTTTTATAAATTATTTTATCTAAAAACTGTGATATATCACCCACACCAAATACATTATACCAGAAGCTATCGGCCCAAAGAGAAACACTTTGGTCTTGCGTAAAAAACTATAGTTTTTGAAAAATCTACAGTATGTCCACGGATGAACTTTACAATATAAAACAAATTTTACAAATTATACAGGATGTTTAGCTTTCACTTCGAATCGATCGAAAATGATTTTCATTGAAATATTACAAAAAAAAAACGCAAAATGACGCATTATATTATAGTTTTTCCGAAATATAAGAAGAGCCACAATAGGTGTAGTGTAAATTACACTGTACCAATAAATCAGCTGATTACTAGTGCGCGAGTGGGGTAGGAAAACGTCGGGAATGAGAAAGTCAAAAAATGTTGTGTAAAATTTATGATGTCTTGTTGTTTTCACTTCATAATTTAAAATATTTTCGGTAAAAGTGCCGAATAGGGTTTTCTGCCGTTTTAAAAAAAAATCTAATAAAAAATGATACTTACTGATTTTAGACCTTTTTCTTATTAAAACACCAGTGGCGCTGATCCAAAATATCAAGTTTTTAATTAATTATAACTTAACAAACTTCCGGGACCGAGATGTGAATAGGGGCAGGGTAAAATAAGTAAAATAAGTTAATATTCGTCAAAATCGCATCCAAAATTAATTTAAAATCATTTTTTATGAATATTTTTGTTCAAAATGGGGAAATTTAGAAAAAAAAATAAATTTATGTTTTATAATCTCAAACTAGCAAACAAGGTTAAAGAAACGTCATTTATTGCAAGTCAAATATGAAGAGCATTTGGCAACATCTAAAATTTGTCAAAGAGATACATTTTTTTTAATTCCTAAAAAAACAATTTAAAAAATAGAGAATTGACTAAAAAGAACTAACCTGACCGTGACTTCGGGCACATTGAATTTTATTTAAAAAATCCTCTACAAATAAAACTCGGATGCGTAAGTTGCCGATGTTGCCAAATGTTCAAATTAAAAGTGACGAACTTTCGAAAAATTCAAATTATTGTTTTTTTTTACAAATTTTATAACAGCACCATTATATTATGATTAAGAACAAATAGGAGATAACATGTAAGCCAAAATATTTTTAAAAATCATAAAAACAGCAGAAAGCCCTATACGGCATAATTACCATATTTTCAAGTTGAGGCGTTGTATTATAATTATTATAAATCCAAAATATCATGATTTCTAAACCTTACATTTATAGTTTTCAGCTGTTTAAAAGTAAAAAATATGCAAATCACGACAAATTTACATCAGTATACACCAATTTTACAAAGAAACATAAAAGTTTAATGCATTTTGCACGGTTTATTGGCAAAAAAATGTAAATGTGTAAAATGTGTATAGTTTTTTGCCCAAATAAGCTCCGTCGGCATGATCTACTAATAAAAATACTTCCGTAAAAAAGTCAATTGCTTGAAATAAAACTATAAACGGTAGTCGGGAGAGCACGGTCGTATTATACCTTCACAATATGACCGTTCCGTCCCGACTACCGTTAATCATTTCGTCTTTTTAGGGGTTATTTTTATTAGTAGAATATGCGGACTGAGCTTATTTGGGCGAAAAACTATACACTAGTGTACACTTTTGTTAGCCAAGAAATAGACCTAATATGACCCTGTTAATCCTTATTGGATGACCCTGCACTGTTGCCAAACAAACAACGATGTAATTTCTAAAAATTATACAATATTAGCAATCACTTACAAGTTGCATTTTGAGATCCTTGGGGCAGATGGGGCTCAGCCAGCTGTGCACATTGATATACCTCTTGGGCAACATCTTCAAACAGTGCGCAGCCTGTCTATAATCCATTGGATCAAAAGGGCGGCGGCGGGAGCTTGGAGGGAGATCCCCCATCTTCTTGTAGCACTACCATGTCAGTAGCCGTATTTTACGATAATATTAATAAAAACACCACCGCGAAAAGTAACTCTGTTTATTTTGATTCACAACACACTTTGGTTTAGTTCTTTTGTCACTAAATAGTTAAATGTAATTATAGGAAGCGTATTTTAGGATATGCTTAAGGATATTGATACTATTTTACCACGGTAGTATATAAACTATGAGATACATTAATTAGATAAAATAAATAAATATAAATAGATCTATAGCCTCAACTTGCTTTAATAATAATTTTTGGTCCTTAATACTTGTACTCAACAGTTATAAACTTCCTAAAAGTCAAAGTTCTGTAAGCTCTGAAAAATTCTTAGTATATGGAAGGCACTTCAGTGAATACCGTTTTTATCAATACTCGAACTGAAAAATCACTTTCTGGGTTACACTCGTATATCTATTTTCTTCTCTATATCACAGCCAATTTCAGGGATAATTTGTATTTCTAAAATAGAAGAAAAAATTGCTTGTCACAGAAAAATATAACATTAAAAAAACATGTGACGGACAGCGATTTTTTCGTTATAGTTATTTTTTTCTCAAAAAGACCTATTAACCAGAATATGAAAATTCCTATAGACGAATGACAATAGTAATAGATAGTAATAGTGAGTCTCTATCAACCTGTTTCCCCTTAATAAGCTTAAAGACGCAATGATCAAACTTAAATTTTTAAAAAACCAGCCGAGGAAAAAACTATTTACTGTAAACGGATGAGGTTTACAATAGGAAAAATGGATAAAAAAGACATATTTTTCCAGAAAATGTTATTTTTAATAAAACATTTTTGCTTGTAAAATAATTATGATTCACGAACGGAAATGATTTGTATACAAAATGCGCCAAAAATTAAAAAACATTTTTTCTCCAAAAGCTTTACTTGTTATTTTAAAGCAAAATGTCATTTAGAAAATTTATTTAAAGTAAAGTTTGTAATGAATAAAAATAATAATACAAAATTTTACTGGCAAAAACGCATTGATTAAATTCGTTTACAGCTAGAAAATGGTATTATGTACGATGTTGGGGAAAAATCATGCTTTTTTTTAATTTTAGAGCACCCTGTATACAAAACTTATAAAAATGCTCTACCCAACTTCCAAGATACTCAAGTCTTTTTAAACAAAATTAAATTGCAATAATACTCTGCATATTTAATTTTAAATATATATATATTTTTTATTTTAATAAACAATTACAATTTAAAAATGACTTTTTAGTTAATGTAGGTTTTAAATTATCTTATAACTAATTAAATATTAAGAATTTCTTGTTGTCACATTTGATGGCAGACTGTATACTTAATTAATACAATTAACAAATTCAGTTTGCTCTAAACCAAAAAATAATAAATTATTTCACCCGCATAATCAAGTTCCTAATAATTTAGAGTGGATTATAGTTAAGAAATTTAATTTTGTTATTGAGGGCGTATCTATCATCTAAATTGCGCTTAATGAAAACTTTATTAACTTGAATAAATAATATTAAATTCTCAAACGTTATAAGGGCCGATAACGATTTCGAAAAGTTGTTGAAAATGAAATATTTAATGAAGCGCTTTTATCAGATAAAGACCTTTTAACGATATTAACGATTTGCCGAGTCGATCTGATTTGAATTTTCCCAAGGCATTTCTGGTTATTAACTTAAAGAATAATTTTACTTGTTTCTAATAAACATTCGGAAAATTAGGATAAAATCTATCCCCAGTGCCCTTTCTCTTATGAAGAAAAAAAAGCCACTATTATCTAGCGGCCACTAAAATCAGGGTGGAATAAAAATGTCGTGATAAGTAAAGTTTTCTAGATTAAAATATAAATACATTAACATCCCCCTATTCGCCAGACTTAGTTTGTTTGGATTATCATGTTTTCTCAAATAATATATCTAGTAACACATCAGTTCATTGAACAAGATTTGTTTCCGGATAGGTTCATAAAAGTTTCCGAAAGTAGCTACGTGCCCCCCTCCCGTTTTGGATATTTCAAAATACTTTAGACTTACTTATTTTAATACTAAACTTCTTCCCAAAATAAATGCCGAACATTTACTTACCGGGAAATTCACCCCTATAATGCAAATAACTTTCAAACACGTTTATAATTATTGAGCGCGAGACGGGCCCGATTAAAATTTGAATTTTAATTAAAAAAATACCTTTGTACGTTATACACGCGTTTCTTGTTTTCGTAAAGGGTAAAACTTTCTTGGGAACAATCTCCGAAATAATAAAGTTGTGGGGACAAAAATGACTCATTGAATTTTAATTTTTGCTTTCCGGTCTTGCACGGGGAAAAACAATGGAACATTTTAATTAAAAGTTTCTTTCTTTTTCTTTAAGTATAGTCTTTATTTCAGCCGCAATGAATCTATAATTTACAATTTTAATTTCCTGAATACGGGGTATTTCTAAAAGGTGTAAAAAAAACAACAAATTCCTGAGGATAAAATATAAGGATCTAAGCCAACTTAAAGATCTTTTAATAGTGATATTGGTGATAATATACATGGTGGGACAAAAGTATATATTTATTTAATGACGCAGCATGTATCACCGTTAAAAAGATATTTAAAAGGCCTTTAAGAAAATACTACATAAAGTATATCTAATATTAATTTCGGCAATATGACTTCATATTCTACGGTTAAAAGTACTCGTCAGGAGTTCTAAAATACTTTGTAAAACTTAAATCCTCGTTCCGTTATATATATAAGGCGCGCTTGCGGCAGCTTCGGTTGTATCGGCAAGCGTCGATCTCCGGGTTAAGCAGTGGAATGCGCCCACCCATAGGTGGATGGGTGACCGTACTTTCCAGCACATTATTTTTGGGCAACGGCACGGTGTTTGCCTGGTATGCGGACCGAGCAACAACTTCATCAGATTATGGAATGAATGGTGTGTGAATGGGGAAGGTAGGGTCAAGGTACAATAAGCCTTCAGGCTGCAGTGCCACCCTGGGGGCGGTCGTCCGGACCTCAGGTGGATGACGAGGTTAGCAAATAAAATATATATAAATATATATATATATATATATATATATATATAGCATATATATATATATGTGTATATATATATATATATATATATATATATATATATATATATATATATATATATATATATATATATATCTATATATATATTTATTTAATGGAGCCCGAAAGCTGTTATTGACTCATTTATATCTGTCATATCTTGCCTAAAATTTGAGCTATGTTGTGTTACTAAAGTCCTTAAATTTTCATTAAAAAAAAAAACAAAAATTCAAAAGTTAGGAGGGGGTGTTCTGTGTCCTGACTTTAGACAAGCACTGTATATAGTTCATTTTCTTCTGAGGAGGGGGTAGTCAACACCGGGGAGGGGCTCCCTTTAATTACGCCGGTGAAAATTAAATTAAGCTAATAAATAAGTAACGTAAATAATTAAGTAGTTTCAGAAAAAAAATAAATAATGCATAAGTAGTGTTGATATTTTGTAGCTTTTTATATTTCGTTGTTATTAAGGCTTCAGTTGGATTAAAGTAATAAAATGTAACATTTGTTTAATCAAAAAATGCATAGATGACAGCAAAAGCAAATTTACCGAAGTTAAGAAATAATCCTAAGTAAACCGTCGGTTAAAATTTGTGAAAGCTTGCATAAATAGCCGAGGAAGTATATATTGGTTTATCTTAGAATTCAACACACGTTGTTTCCTAAAGAAACCGCGATTTGGCTGAGCCGGAAATCGTAAACCATATTTGATATTTATTAATGTTTTTGTAAATATTTGATTGATAATAAAATATTTATTTAAATTGATTAATAATAATACGTAGTATCAATAAAAACAATTAATATACAAAAACGTATAGTAAATCGCTGGACATACGATGATGCACAGGCGTACGTTAAGATACCTTAACGATTAAAGTAAAAGTAAGTGACTAAAAACTCTCTATTATTCGAAAATTTATTTATTAATAATAATATTTTTTAGACAATACAGTTAAAAGTTAACCCAGGATCTAGGTATTGTGCTACAAAATGAGCCGATCATTTTAATTATTCTATACAGCTTTACTAGACATGCATATTAAATTTCACTTCACCCTAAAGAGCCAATTTGTCTATTCCACCATCTATTTAGTTATTTAAAACGAACCCGAAACCTTAATCAAATTAAAAATATATCACACAATAGACCATTAATTTTGATTGCTTAAAACCGCTTACTTTAACAACCTTTCGTTAAATTATTCCGAGTGTTACAAATCCTAAGACGAAACGCCGGATCTAAAATGTATTGACATCATTTTATAGAACAGAAAAAGCGGCAATGATAATGTCGTTGGTTTTAAAATATCTCTTTAAATAAACCTTAAAAAAATAAGAACTGTTTCTCAAAATGTCGTTTTTTTTCCGAAACGGCTACAAATTTTAAATTTTTAATGTGAAATATTGTTAAGCATGAAAATGCGCAACTTTGCTCCAATTTAACCAACCCTGTATCTCTTCCTGCCTCCCAAGATACAACTAGTGCCCCTCGAATTTGCAACACCCTGTATTTACCTGCCTTATCATACGTCAAGTGCATCGTTAACAGAAGCGTAACTATCGAAATCAGAAGATGGCTTAAGACTTTCTATTTCCTGCATTGTGAAAGTGTTCTTACATAAATCAAAATGATATGAAAAACATTTTTTCTCTCTAAGACAGCTGGTGCTTCCAGAAAGAAGCCTATCGATAATTAGATCGGTGCATCATTTAAAAATGCCGACTAACAATACAATAAATTTTATGCAATACAGGAAATACGACAACAAACCGTTACTAATAAGTTTTATAAAAAAATAATCCATTTCAGCAAATGTTAAAATGCCGCTCTAAGTAAAAATAACTGCATAAAATACAAACGCAGGCGATATTATTATTGAGATGTCTGACACTGCAATCTTGAATAAATCGCGATTTGTTTATTGTAATAATTACTGAAGTAGAGATGGGCAAACAAATCACAGGAAATAAATCTAAATCGAGAAAAACTAAAAGAAAAAGCAGCAATCGAATAATAAATAGCAATTCCTCTTGTCAGTTTTTAACACGCTTTTTAAGAATATTTTTGAACTTATAATTACCTAAAAGTTACCAAATTGTTTTTGCAAAATGCTTTGTTCACAAAAAAAAACATGCTTCGGATGTGAAGACTTAGGTCATATCAAAGACAATTGTAGTTTCACTATAGACACCCAGAACAATGCTAAATTTTTGGTCATTAGCTTGGACGCTTGCTTCGTGGAATTTATGAAGCGGGTATCCATCAGTATACACGTAAACAGTACGTATAATTTGCCGCTTAATAAATTCAGCCAAGCCAGCGTCCAAACTGATGACCAAAACTTTAGCATTGTTCTGGGAGTCTAAGTGAAACTGCAATTGTCTTTGGTCACTATCCATTATAATAAATAATAAAAATAATTTAAGACATATAAAAAGTAGTTAACATGTACTTGAACGTCGAAATTAGAAAAGCATTATTAGATTATCGACTTTTTGACAAATCGATGCAGGATTGTCCATTCCTATATTTAAAGAAAAGTTAAATAAAAAGTTACACAATGCGCGTTATCTTTATATTTAATCATTATTACAAATTAATGCGTAATAGCGTTCCAGGAAAAAAGAATCGAAACTACTTAAACTCATCGAGCTGCATTATTAGAAAGTAACTGGGGAAACTAACGATGGGTTTCTGATTGGAAAAACGTTAATTAACGTTTTGCAAATCAAATTACGCAGGTCGGTTTGTGCCAAATATGTCAAAGATAATTTCAACGGGCAGATAGTAATCGACTCGTTGAAAGTACATCGTCTATGAATTATGAACCGTTTTAAGGTTTTAGAGAGGATCGATGTAACGATACATTTAGATTGTTATCTGGACGTCGAATAAAGTAAGAAAATATATTATACGCTTAGATTTATTTATAACCGTGTAATAGGTTGTTAATTATCTAGTTAAATTAAGTTTATCGTTATAATAAAAAAAAATAAAGTAGCAAAGCATATAATTAATATGACCTGTTTTTGCTTCTTTTTATTATTTTAGTATTACTGAGATTTACAAGTTTTGATAGTGTGTGTGCAGTGTGTAGTGAGGTTATTTTTAATTATTAAAATAAATAAAAAACTGAATCTCTCCTACATACCAGGTGTACCAAGTATAAAGGCGGATTTCAGACAACAAAAGGTGCTTTTAATACAGTTTGAACTGTGATTTTAAATTGCACCGTTTTGTTTTTGTCATTAAAAAGTTTCAGACGCGTATTAGTAATAAACTAAAAAGTGGGTACATGGTGCTGTATTGTTGTCTTCAATGCATTGAAATTTTTCTTTTGAATTTTATAAATGGTAATGGTAATCATTTTTTAAAATTTAAAATTTAACCAATTTCCCATGTTTTAATTTATTAAATTGGAAAAGAAAAGAGTACGGATATATTAACAATGTCATGGAGAGCAAAAAAATAATAATTAAAATTGTTATTTTAGCAGGTTTAAAGGGTTTTTACATTTTAAGAGTTTTTGATATTGGTTTCACATTTTGCTCAGAAAATAATAAATGAACGTTGAAATCGCTTAACACAGATCAAGGTAAGTAAGCTTAATCTTAGATCTACCGCTTAAGTAATATCGGGCTTACTACATTTATCTTTCGTAAAATTACTCAAATAGTTTATATTTAGTCTTAACCTCGTTTAAATACAGCACAAAGGCTTTTGAGACCTATATCAAAGGAATAACTTGGTCGGTTGCTTTAATCGATTTTAAATCCATCTAATTCGACGATACTATAAATACCTACTTAATCAGAGTTTAGCCTATCAAGTAAAACGTAATTATAATCAAGGGCAAAAACATGTTTTAATTTTTTAAAAAGAATAATAAAGTTTAACATTTTAATGTCTGAGACTTTACACGTGTTAAACTCAATTTACATTTAAAAGAACTTTAAATGTTACACGAATATTTCTCTTGTGTAAAGTTAATTTAACGATGCTTTTTACACGTGTCTGGTGCTTTTATTTTACAAATTTAATATATAAAGGTGAGTTTTATCAAGAATTTTTATAATTTCCTTTACATAGGCAATATAAGGGTGCTTCCTAATTGCGATAAAAAAAATTGAAGGCTGATTTATATCCTATTTTCATAAAAGAAAATATACAGTGAGGATCTATATTCCGTCGCCTTCATTCTAAAATCAAAACCATTCGGTTTATTCTAATAAAATTTAAATCTATAGTACTGGAGCAACAGAAAAAGAATATATTCCATTCCAAATACTTTAGAACGTCTTTTTTCCACGCACTGATAAAAATCAATAGAGAAACTATTACACAAAGTAAAATAAGGCCAGGCACTAATAATACCGGCCTTATTTTGACATCTGAGCTTGCGCAGATGCATGGTGGGATAAGGACTCCCCTAATAAGGATAGTGCCTGGCTTTATTTATGTCGGTTTTAGGTCGTGCTTTATTTTGGTTCTATTTTAACTTCGGAAGTGTTCGTCTAACCGAACGGCTGCCGATCAGAAAATCAAAGTTTTTAGAAGTAAAAATACTTCAAAACCTTGCTTTTCAAATGTATTTCTGTAATTGTGTTATAAAAACCACAAAACAATTAAGAAAAACTACTAAAAAATGTTTCCTGTTTTTAGGTTAATGGTACTGTCAACATGATTTGCAATAACTCTCTATTTTGGGTACAAGCACTATTTAATTAAGGCCGGTATTAATAATTCCCCGAGCTTAATAAGGCAACTTGCAATAATTCTCTATTAATATCTTAACCAGGGTTCAGACGGTCATGCAAAACAGTCAAATGTGTAAAAAAAAGTTAATGTATTTTGCAATACACACAACCATATAGGCACATTAGGGGGCTAATTTACAACTTTATAAAGACCTAATGTATCTTAAGCGTCACCTCACCGAATAAGAGCGAGATTTTTGCCCAAAAAAAAAATTGAGTTTTTGCATTTATTATATTTTCTATGGATTGGGCAAATTAAAATAGGTTTTTTTCTATTTTTATTAATTTTTTGTAAATAAAAGGGCGAATATATCCTATGTAGAATCACTAATGAAACAAAACTTTTGTATCTGTAGACATAAAAGTAATTTATATCAGGTTACGAGGGTTGCCTTATGTTTAAAAACTGGCAAAATGTTGAGACATATGACCTTATTTTCTCCTAACACCTCTTTTTGGGGGCTTTAGTGTTTTTTGCGAGCGCTCATTACGTTGAATGCGTATCTTTTTGAAACCCGATGTTCCCATAAAGCCGAAAGGTAGAAGCGGATAACATGAAACCGTACATAGAAAATACTACGGAAATTACCTGTTACAGGGTGGAGGATCCATATTTTTCTACTTAAAAGTGCGTTTTTGGTATTTTTTATTATTTTGAAGTGCTTTAGTTTGGGCTAAAAACAACGCATTATTGGAACTATGTTTCTAGGAATCTTTTTATAAAATTGACTAATTGGGCACTTAATTTTTTTACCGCAATAAGAAAACAACCTGTATGGGAATTTTGTTTGGCGATTTCCTATTAAAGATAGATATACAGTGTGTTGAAAAAGTCTGGAAACGCCCAAATATCAGATAATTTTGAGCCAAACTGGACGAAATTCGGTACTCCAGGGTAAAACCATACTACCAATTACGTCCAATTTGGTTCAAAGCTATCTGAGATATTTGAGCATTTCCAAACTTTTGGGACACACTATATTAAAAATATACAAAAAAGTGTCGTACCCTGTACCCTAAGAGGGAGAAGAAAAAGATTATAAAAATCTAATTATTATTTTGGAAACTACAGAATTGACCCAAAAAACTGATCTAGGTAGTTATTTATTTTGTAAGCCGAGTAGGTTTAAATCGATACACGCTACCACGTTAGTCAAGGTAACTCCTAGCTTTATTTCACTACTAGCTTTTGCCCGCGGCTTCTGAAGCCTTAAATTTCGAAATAACAATTCCCCTTTCCTATACAGTAATTTTCGATATTAATATATACATATAAACCTTCCTCTTGGATCACTCTATCATTTAAAAAAAAACCGCGTCAAAATTCGTTGAATAGTGATAAGAAACTTTTAAACACTCTGTATATGTTGTTTTTTTATAATATTACACATATGACCCTTTTTTAATCACTCTATCAAAAAAAAACGCATTAAAATCCGTTGAGAATAGTAACGTCAATATCGAATTTTAGTTATAGTTTTTCCAAGATAGCCGACCCGTGCCCATTTCGTTAGGCGTTAATATCTGAACTTTTGGTTTAATCATAGTAAAATATAGCCTATAACATTCCTTAATAGTGTAGCTTTCTGATTGTGAAAGAATTTTTATACGATGCTGTTTTATTAATGACATTTGTTGTTTTGTCACTATAAGATTATAAATATAAAAAGCAAATTGTCAAAATGTATTTTTATTGTAAACGTATCTAACATTTAAGCCATGATTTGACTATAGTTTCTAAGTGCTCCACTAGCCCCATACCCTTGCTCAACTTACCTCACCTATGGGGTACGTTGGGCATACTTGACTATCTACATTAAAATAGATGTAGCTCCTAAATTTGACTTATTAGAAAGAAACTACTATGGACACTTTTATTAAGGGATAAATTGCTAATCCATCAGTATGCATTATAAGCCATTAAGACTTATTTTTGAGGAGCTGTAACCGATCAAGTGAAAAATTGCTCAACTAGCCCCGCCCTACCCTACTTGTTTTATTATTATTTTCTAATTTTAAAACGGCCAATTTTATAAACCAAATTTTCATTGAACCGCCAGAGAACAATGAAATTGGTAATGTAATTATCCAACGCCTCTGAGCCACAAATAATTATTTCGTTTGTAGTTCGGCTTCTGCAAGCCTCGCTTTGCCCATTATGCATCAGACATAAAGCTACTGTTTTGTGAGAGACCGTGTACGAGCAAATTACGTTGTTTCATTCATGTGAATAAGCAGCTTGTTTTTTGTTATTATTCCGGTGTTTTTTCTTTTCAATGTTTTCGTTTTAGCCCGTTTTTCATCTCCTTGTCGAGTACTTTAATGACTACTAAATGTGTGTAACAAATGTGCTGGCTACACCTAAACGTGTTCGCTTGAAAATATTTAATTTTTCAAAGGATTAATCAAAAAGCATGTCTCCCATCGTTATACAGGGTACTTTAAAATAAGATGCTAACCCTTAAGAGGGTAAACGCTAAGGTAGTTTTAAAAATATTTTTTTAATAAACCTATATCTCAGTCTTAACTTTTAAAATAAAAAGTGGCAAAGTTTAAAATAAATATATTTATCCTAAAAGGTATTAAAAATTAATTGTTTGGGTTAAATTTAATTAATTTTGACATTTGATGCAATAAAAAAATATCGGTTTTCTAATGATGATCCGGATTTTTTTTTATCTTTGGACAAACCACGAAGGCTAAAAGCCTAAATACTAACGTACCGTGGGTGTCTTAAGCGAGGTAAGAGGGAGTTTGTTAACACGGGACTTAAATACTTGAAGATTTGGGGGAAGGAAAGACCTCCGCGGGCAGCAGGTTCCACAACCTAGAAACTCTAGGGATAAAAGAACGAACAAAGTGGGAAGTTCGGGGCCTGTCCAGTTGGACCGTATAGGGATGCATACGCGCGAAACCACGAGTTTCTCTGTTGAGAACCGTAAGTGGAGGAACTATACTGGACAATTCTTCAGAGCAGAAGCCATGAAAGTACCTATAAAAAAGCGATAAATCCCCCACAGCCCGACGATGTGCAAGAGAGGAAGCCTTTCTGTAAGTGAAGGATCATTAATGAGACGAATAGCTCTTCTTTGAATAGAATCAAGAATGCTTAGGGTTGTGGGGGACGCCATGCCCCAGATATGAGAACAATATTCCAAGGGAGGTCGGATTTGGGACACATATAAAGTGTATAAATTAGAAGGGGAAAAATACTTTTTGGCTCGAAAGAGAAATCCAAGCTTTTTTGAAGCTGCCGTGGCTATAGATACAATGTGATTATGCCAGTTAAGGTTACTTTCAAATGTGACGCCCACAAGATTAAAGGTGTCTTTGCTCTGTAAAACTTGGCCGCTCATAAGTAGAGGATGAGTATTTGATGACTCTTTTCGCGACAAGGAACATGATTGTGTTTTGGATGCATTAAAATGGACGAGATTTTTAGCGCCCCAATCCAATATTAAATTAAGATCCTGCGAAAGAGATATCTGCATCGCTCTGCGTTTGTTTTCCAAGTCAGGTTTAGTGATGGGTTTAGGAACCTGAAAACTGGAGTGAAGGGTACTATCGTCGGCGAAACTATGAATGGAATTAGTTGTGGACGAGAGAAGGTCGTTGATGTGAAGAAGAAACAATGTTGGTGCCAGAACTGAGCCCTGAGGGACTCCAGCATTTACTTGGTGAAAGCTTGAAGAATGGCCGTCCACAATAACTGATATACGACTATCAGATAGATAACTAGAGAGCCAAGTACAGAGTTTAGTTGAAAGACCATAGGAGGGAAGTTTATTAAGAAGTGCGGCATGCCAGACCTGGTCAAAAGCTTTGGATATATCAAGAGCAACGATCTGGGACTCACCTAGAAACTCAAGAGACTTATTCCAGCAGTGTGATACGAAGGAAAGAAGATCTGCTGTAGATCTTTTGTGGCGAAATCCATACTGCCTGTCATGCAAAATTTTGTGTTTTTCTAAGTACTTAAGAATTTGTGAATTAATTAGTTTTTCCATTACTTTACAAAGAACTGACAGTATTGAAATTGGTCTATAGTTAGATGGAAGAGATTTAGATCCTTTCTTGGGAATAGGTTGAACACGTGCAGCTTTCCGGAAAGATACCTGTGTTGTAAGAAATTCAGAAAGAGCCGAGTTAAGATTGGTGCAAGTTCTGGAGCACATTTTTTAAAACGATTGCTGGTATGCCATCCAGCCCAGACGATTTCTTGGTGTTAAGGGAAGAAAGGATACGCTTAATGTGTTTTACCTTAAAAATAATAATATCGGGCATTTTATGAGGAGGATTATATGGAGTTAGGCACTTTGCGAATTACACTGACGATATGCACATTTAATCTCATAATTTTCTTTTGTACGACCTATGGTTAGTCTGTTTCGTTACTCATATATAAATTTGATGTCATAATTTTTTTGTACGACCTGTGGTTAGATCTGGTTAGTTAGGTACTCATATACAAATTTGATCTCATAATTTTTTTTGCATGGAAATATAGTAATATTGTGGTAATAACTAGAAAAAGCCTTTTTGGTGTTTTAAAGAATTCTTGTAAAAATTGTAAAAAGTGTTCAAAGGTAAGGCCAACATTTTTAAGAATCTAATTACCTTTATAAAAATACCTATTCCAAATGTGTCTTCAAAACACCAAAAAGGCATCTTCTATCAGTTACCACAATATCCAAATTACGACCATAGAAATAGACAAACCATGCGCCAGACCAAAAAAGCAGTTAAATTTTCACCGAAGCAAAATGAAAATTACAAAAACAATTTTTGTTTTAAGAAAAAGCAGTGACGTACTTCAATTTTCCTCCAAAAAACTCTTTACTTAAAGTCCCGTTCGAATTCCACTAAAAGTAATAGAAACAAAAAAAATGTTTAGAAACAGAAAATGTCTCTTAATACATAGTTGTTGTATGCTTACAAATCAGTTAACTTTTTCTATTGGTATCACAGATATTTAAAAAAAAAAAAATGCCTGTCGGGTATTGCCAGACTGGACATAGAAAATGGCCATGTAAATCTTCAAATAATGGCTTTCCTATTGATTTAACGACAAAATTGTGTTAAGACTATATTAAGACATTGATAAGATAAGCTCATACGCTAAATTTCGGTATTTTCTAATACGCCAATTAAAAGTTATTTAAGAAAAACTATTTGTAAAATCGTTGCATACCTGATACCGTAATGAATCCAGCAGTAAAAAATAAACGATAATAAATACCTAAAAACGTCAAATAAAAAAAATGATAAGACATTTTATTAATTACTTTTACAAATTGTACAGAATTTAGCTTATTATAAAATAACGAAATTTAGTGTGTGAGCTTATCTTATCAACATCTTCAAAATAGTCTATACAATTTTGTTGCGAAATCAATAGGGGACGCAATATTTAAACGTATTAAAATTTACAAGAAATTTCCTATGGCCAGCCTGGCGATGCACCACCCGGTATATTTAATTTTACCACCCTGCGCCGCAAAAAGCGAGACATTTAGGACGTAAATATATTTAAAATTTATACTTACTTAAGGATCAGCATCTTATTCTGAAACACCCTGTATACTCTAAATTCCCATTCTTGATCCAAATTCGCATGTAAAACGTCAATATATAATCTAATTTAAATTCAATTAGGCAAAGTAACCCTTTAAGCCCTTTGACGAATCTCGGTATCTTTTGTGCCGTAACGAAAACCGAGAATACTTCCTCGGAACTTTGCACGAGGTGAATAGACCGGAACTTTCGGAGTACAAGACGAGTAAGCGACCCCTTCGCTTTTCTACACGAAGTGGTTTGACGAACTTTACGCTCTATAAGGTCACCCAAGGATGCTTATTGTACTTTGACGAAAAATACAGTTTACTGAAAGCAATGCTCTTAAGAAAAACGAACATTTCAATGTTAGAAAATTATATTAAAGGGTATATTTCATTAATGTCACCCCCTCCCCCTTTTTTTTAAACGGATTAATTAAAAAAATTAAAAATGCATAAATACAATATTATAGAATGATATTAACAAAACAAATTAGGATGGGTGCTGGACGCCATCTTGAAAAAAATTAGTGGAAAAAAGGAATTTTAGCACATCATTTTAAAGCTCCTGACGAGTACTTTATAACTTTAGAATATAAAGTTAATATACTACAAAATAACGATACTTTAAAAATGACCTATGTAAATACCTGATTAGAATAGCCCTATTTCCGAAAGTAATAAAGTTAAATGTACCTAATGCGGTATTTTTTAAAGATCTGTTTTACCCTGTATTATATCACCATTAAAAAGATCTTTTAAAAGAGTTAGGAAAATATCACCTTAAGTACATGGAACTTTATTAATTTCGCAAATATGGCCATCGAAATCAGGTATTTAGGTAATTTCTAAAGTACCGCCATTTTGTAGTAAGTAAAGGTATTAATTTTATATTCTAAAAGTTGATACTTGTTAAAAGCTTTAAAATAATATGCCACAAGACCCCTTTTCAATTTAATTATTTTCCCCAAGATGGCGTCCACCCACCACCTTAAAATTTTTATCCGTCAATTTTACTCTAAAATCTAGTATTTACGCATCTTTTTCATATTCCAAAGTTTTTGTGTTTAAATTATTGATCCATTCAAAAATAAAAACTATTAAAAATCTTATTTTGACATTTTAAGGCCCATTAACAACAAACAGATCTACTTTGACGCCTGATATCTCAAAAACTAAGCAGCAAGCCGGATTTCGGGCTGAAAACTAGAAATCTGCAGAATTACAAGCTATTAAAAAAAAAAATGTATGGCTTTTCTGCAGGATTCTTAATAGACCCCAATTTCAATACTTCTTTCTTTAAATCAGCCTAACAAACTATAGTCGTACAAGATATTCATTATAGTTATACACATCTGAAATAACACAGCTGTCAAAAAATATTCATTTTAATACCCTTACACCTCCTACCTTACTATTGTCATTTCGTCTTTTCTTAAATAACGCCTGTCCGTCCACGTATATATATGTATGTATATAAAAAAGACCAATCAAACTGACACATTTTTTTAAATAAATAACGATGATCTCTAAACACGGAACCATTCTGACAGTCAAATAAGGATTACAAAAGCCCCATACTTACCTAAAACATAGACCCTTTTTAGACGTTTCATACAAATTTACGCGAATGTGGAGAAAAAGTTTGTCGGAAGCTGATGGGATGGACCTGAATTACTCAACGTTTTAAAAGGTTAAAATTTTAACTACTGCCGCCTGGAAAACCGTAATTTCTAACGTTTGAAAATTTTTATAGGATGCAGACAATGTATTTTTTTACCATTTATTTTACATTGTGATAAGCGACAATCACAAAATACGGAATTATTTAATGTTTAAGGAAAAAAAAATGCTGGTAAATCAACTTTTATTGAAAATAAACTTTTCAACTTTTTATTGTCGCTTATTATGTTATTAAATAAATTAATTCGAGAATAAAACAGATTTTCGTTGGTGTGTGGCTTATCTTGTTTTACAATAAGCCCTTTATTTGTATAACACATTTTATAAAATTTAAATTTAAATTCGAGACCAACCTAAATTCCGGTTTTGACAAAAAATATTACAGGGTGTCTCAACTCTATTTATACCCGAAATAACTTTGCTTCTGTACAAAATACAAAAGAAAACTTTGAATCAAGGTTAGTTTATATTTATAAGGTTGCGACATATCCTCAATTTTAGGTGGTTCGAGGTCGGGGACGCAAGGAAGGGCACTCAACGGAGAAAAAGTTGGCAAGACTGGGTAAAATCAAAGCTGATGATCAATCCAGTGGCGTCTAGAATTTGCGCATTTCATTTTGCATTGCTTTGGAAGTGATATTTGTTGAAAGATGTGTAATTCTAAAAATGTTTTTATTTAAAGTAAAAGAATTTACAACTTAATAATAATTAAAAACTGTTGTGTAAATGGTTGTTTTACTAATACAATAAACTGTATATGTCCGGCACTGAACAACATGGCCAAAAAATGGGAGATGTGACATCATAACACGTCAAAGCAATATGGCCGAATGTCGCGACCCTATATAGACAGACTTTGCTTTATATAAAAAAATTGTTTGGATACACTTATTTTATTGACAGTACTAGTTAATATACAAAGTGTCTCAAAAAAAAGATTACATTGTCAAGTAGATTTTTTTAATAGCACAACCTGTATATTTAGACAAATTCTTGGTCTTAATTAAATTTTGCATCAAAATATTTAATACACTATAGGTCAATTATTACAATCCACATCCTAATTTAATCTAATCTCATCTAGGTCAGTTATTGCTGCTGGGTTTTAAGTTATCAGCAATATGTTCATATACTTATTAAAACTGATAAAAAATATTTTTGGATCCTATTATTTTAAACAACTTTATCACTGTCAGAGTGACAAATAGTATGATAACATGTATTTCATATTTCATTGCCTTTCACTGTAGGAACTATTATTATGTGGGGTCCAGCTTTTTTAGTTTATTTTAAACACATATTTACTAACTTAACCTACAAACCACCAATAGTTATTGACGTAGTGTTGGTTTTAAGGCAAGTAAGTAAATATGTTTCTACAAACAAAATAAATTGTTGACCTACCAAATCTAGCAGTTCTTACCGTGAAATAGCAACTATTTACATGTTATGAAATTATTTGTCACTTTGATAACAACAAGGGTTATTTTAAAAATAATTATACCCAAGAATAATATTTCACATTTTACCGTTAATGAGTAAATTGGCTGTTGATATCACAAAAACCAGTAATAATTGGCGTTTAATGTATTATACATTTATGTAGAAATGTAGAGAATTCAGTTAAGAGCCAAAATTTGTTAAAATATACAGGAAATTCCAAAAAAGAAAACCTAATGAAGAAATTCGGATTTTTATAACATTTCTGTTATATCTACTAATTGTGTCAATACGATAAATGTATTCAAACAACCTTTTTACTTGCAGTTTTTGTGTTTTCTATCTTGTACAGTAACAAAGTTATTTCCTGTAAAAAAGTTGGGACACTCGGTTTTGGCCAAAACATGGCCGAAACTTCGGCCGTGCCGAACCACAGTGTTTATGTTGCGCGTTTTTAGATTTTATAACTGTCGATTTTTGTACAATTTTTGCTTCACATTTACAAACACTTGCGTTGTTGTTAGTAAACTCTTCTGGTAAGTATAAATGACAAAAACGCTTCTCAAATTGTGGGCGGACACTCGGACTATTCGTTTACAAAATTATGTTATTGATATCATCTGGATTGTAAACAGATCAATGCAGTCTGGCAAAGTAATTAAGGCAATAAAAATATAACTGAATACTAAGTAAAGCTTTAAGTCAGGGTCAGATTACTTAACTGTTTTATACGTACATCACAAATAATTAACTTAAAACATAATAATAATTTAATTAAGTAAGAATTGTATATTATTTTTTTCACAGTTAATAAAATTTTGTTAACCTAACAAGTGTTTATTTGATGTTTTTTAATGTAGAAAGATATGAATACATGTCCACAAAATAAAAAAATGGTCTGTGCTGGGTAGCGGAAAAATATTTAAAAAAATATTTGTTTTTTCACGAACACAGACGAACCTAAAGTCAAAACTAGAGGTCAAATTGCGAAAAACCGAATTGCTGGAGTCAACGGGGCACAAGCAATTTTTTTAATAGAAAGTGACCCCTCCTATTAAAGGTCCTTTGATACTCTACTCAACGCCACCTTGTCTTTAAAAATCGGCACAGCCGTTCCAGACCTACAAGCCATAATATTTTATTAAAACCGCATTGATTATACAATATATTTAAGCAAAATTTCAGATAGTTTTAAGTCTCGCACAGCTGGGCTGATTTACAGAAACAAAGAGGCGTTAAGTAGAGAATCAATGGGCCTCTAAAACGAGGTGCTACATACCCCTTTCTTAAAAAAAAGAATGCTAGTGTCCTCTTGGCAACAGCAAGGTTTGACCCCTAGTTTCGACTTCAAATTCGTGTGGAAAAAATACGTATTTTTTGTTATTATTTTGTAGACCTCTGTAGTCATTTATGTGTATGACTAATAAGTATTAACCATCGAAATAGTAATTTATTTAACAAGTGATATTTACGAATTACAAAAAGAAACTTTATGCACGTGTTGCACATTATATTTTTTCTACAGCTGTATAAATTTTATATTTTTTAATTATGAGTCATTAGAAATAATGTTTAATTAATTCTTTATTATTTTAATTAATTAAGTAATGGCGAAATTCACGGTAATTGGACCTTTTGGTTGAGTCGATATCGCGTTTTCTCTTACATTGCATAAATTCATATTACAATAAATTTCTAGTAGGCATTAAACCATAATTAAAAAACACAATTTGCTTTGAACTAAAAAAAAACAGCTATGTATACTAAATAAAAATAAAATAAACTAGTTCAATTATAACGATCGGCATCCAGACTAAACAAAAATATTTGTGTTCACGTGCTTTATTTTCTTTTAAATTTTAAACTTTGGTTTTTAGATCTAAATAAAAAGTATTACAAAGAGTAGGCCAATTTTTAAGCAAACAATTTAAAAAGCGTATCTTTTTTCTTCCTAACATTCTGTCTCACATGTTTCATTCCCTTTCAAATATAAAAAGGTTTATTTTTCTGCTTCGTTGATCAAGTAAAGTAACCTTAGTTTGTCTGTTACGGTCAAAATATTTTTCTACTCCAAAAACGTCGTGGACCCTTTTTTATTTTTTATTTAATACTCGTAAAATATTTGTTAAAATAATAATTGTCAATTAAAGTATTCGTTAAATCAAAAACTTTAAAAAATTACAAAATTTGAAGTCTTCTAGACTAAAAAATTAAACTTGTAGGTGTAAAAAAATCTAGCGTCTAATAAAAATCATAATAACAACAAGTACAGTTTTAATTTACTTTTCGTGATTCCGCTTAAACTCCATATAACTTTAAAGCTTAGCAGCAGCATAGGGCAGATAAAAGAAATAAAAGAAAATGAAGAGTATTAAAAACAAAACAACATTTTTAGCGCAATTCTTTTTTCCTCCGAAATTGTGTTTGCAACGATTTTTACCGAAAAACGAGTAAAATTGATAATATTTTAAATGCGATGCGGTTTTTAATATAGTTAAAGCGTTTAAAAAGCAGCTTTGAGTGACTTTTTAAGACTTTAAATAAAAAACTTATGGATAGGTATAGAAAAAACATATTTTTTCACCTTTTAACCAAATCGATATATTTATGTAATTTGGGGGAAGGAAAATCTCATATATACTTTCTCCTCACCTATTAATAAACCAACGCAAATTACGCAAGGAAAGTTGTAGTGATTTGTAGGTTGTCGTTTGTTGAAAAATAATTTTTAACTTCATTTAATAAATTACCTTTATGTTCATAAAGATACATTTTTATTTTTACAACAAAAAGATGTAAACAAAATGTTCGTAAGTCTTCAAGGTTTAAAATTATTAATTTACCGGTTATATTAATACATTAAAATCATAATAGTATCTTAAATCAATAATGCAATCCACTATTTCTCTAAATTTACTTTATTTTATTAACAATATATTAATCATTATTCACTATTACTTACTCTATCCAGTGTAAATAATTAATAATACATATTAAAAATAGTAATAGGCTTTTTTTCGTCCTTAGAACTAGAAACGTAAAAATAAAAAATTTCTTTTAAAAATAAAATAAATAAATTCTGTTGTTAGTAAATAAATTATATATTTTTTAAATTACAGTTATTGAGATAAAAATAAAAAACGAATAATTTTTTGTCCCATCCTTTCTGCTTAAAAATCTATTCTTACGCGTTCTTTAAAATTCTTAAAAAAAAAACACTAAGAAATTATGTTCAACTAGTCAAAAGTATTTTTTAAGATATTTCACATTTAAAAACAATAATAATATTGTTACACACTATACTAAAGACGGCTGCTATCAATATCTTAACTTTAGTTTACCTAAATATCTTTAAAGTTTTATCAAAATCTATCCGAAAACGTTAAAAAAATAAACTTTTAAAGTGGGCAATAAAAGTTTAAAAAGAAAGATAAACTAGAGAATTTTACGATTATCTATTAATAGAGCCGAAAAAATTGGCTGCTGAATGAAAATTCCGAAGTTTTTCAAATAATTATTTATCAATGAAACACTAAGTGAGTTTTTAATTAAAAACAAGCAGAAGTAGAATATATTTTAGCAAAGACTACTGCTTCGTTATGATTGCGCCATATAAATTTTTCATACGAACATTAAAAAAAAGACACGATTTCATGTATAGGACTTCAAAGGATACAAGTCAATTCTGAACACAATTTTATTTTTAGCATACTTTTATACGTAGTGGAAATCAATTAGTTATTTTGTTTGTATAGCCCTAATAGGCAGACCGGGCACGATTTACTTCATTTAATAACTTTGGAATACAAACTTTATTTGCTATATGTACTAGTGTTTCATAAAATTGTTTATTAATTTTATTTATTTTAGTCAAAGCAATAAAAACAGTACATAAAAAAAAACCATACAAATCGGATGCTGATGCAAATTGGGGGCATCAAAGAAAAATCTCGAAAAGAAACTTTATTTGATGTAATTTTGTAAATTCTACTTTCTTTCGACATTTCTTATGCTGCGTCCAGACTTGCAAAAATTCGCCGCGCCGAATAGCGCGCCACATACCCCACATAGCGCGGACGTTGACGTTGATAAAATTCACGTCGTTCCAAAGGCTTGGGGTATGATTTCGCGGTGATTTTGTAAAATATGTAATTTTGTAATTAATGTATTTATAGTAGTTTATTTATAACTAGCCGACCAGTGCCCACTTCGTTGGCCGTTAATTAGATTTTTCTTTTAATTTTTCATGTTTAATCATAATAAAATATAGCTTTTACCGTTCCTGAATAGTGTAGCTTTTTGATTGTGAATGAATCGGTTCAGTATTTCAGTAATTAGCAAAGTTACAAATTTTACCTCTTTATTAGTAATATTAGTATAAATGAATATCGAAGAAAAAATGTACTAAAAATAAGAAAATTCGTTTATTTTTACTTATCTATTTTTATATAAAAAAATCTGCATCCGCAGAGAATCGAACCCGGGCTGCCTGCGTGAAGGCGAGCAAGCATTCTACCACTGGACCACCGGTGTTTCTACACGTAGTTACTAACTTAACGTCTTTATAATATTAGTATAGATTGATATATCTATATTATTATTTTTAATCATTATAAAATATAGCCTATAGCACAACGCTATAGCACTCCTGAATAGTGTTGCTTTCTAATGGGATAAGAGTGTTTATGATCAGTTTAGTATTTCCGAAGATTAGCCTTTACAAAGTTAGAGTTTATCCAAGATAGCAGACCCGTGCCAACTTCGTTGGACGTTAATATCTTAACTTTTTGCCTAATCATAATCATAATAAAATATAGCCTATAACACTTCTAAATAGTGTAGCTTTCTGATTGTAAACGAAATTTTTATAATCGGTTCAGTATTTCTAAAGATTAACGACTACAAACAAACAAAGTTAAAATTGTACCTCTTTATAATAGATATATTAGTATAGATATAGGAAAGAGAATTTTTTTCTTACAAATCTCGTTTTGTGTGCTAATTTATTTCAATATTTGCTCCTATATATCTATAGAAATAAAACTCCCTCGGGATAATCTTAAGTTCTCTAAAAGCTTTGCAAGTCCAACGGTGCGGATATTTAGGCCACAGACAACGACAAACTTGTAAATATTTGCATTTGGAAAATATTTACAAATTCCTTTTCGTTCCTTCACAAAGCATTTTCTTAAAGAGGGTTGGTATTTATTAAATGTACTTAAATTTTAGTCTTAAAGAAAATTATTGGGTTGTGTACTAATTTAAAAATTACGAGATTTAAAATAGATTAAGCAAATCATAGCTTCTTTCATTAGGTTTGTTCCAGCAGAATGTTGAAAACATGTTAGAAACAATCGTAAAACGCAGAAATTGTTACAAACATTAGTCAGAAATGTTGGCAATAGTTTTCTGCTGGAAGGCGTGCATACTGCTTATATGTCAATACAAGAGAGGTTATGTTAAAGATTGTCAGTAATGTTTGAAGAAAGTTTGCAAACTTTTCAAACAGTTTCCAACATGTTTCCAACATCCTAAAACTACTGCTGAAACAACAAACAATTGTATAATGTTACAAACATGGCACTGCTGAAACGACAAATTTGACGTCGCAGAATCGACGTTGCAAACATTTCTAACAGCCTGCTGGAACAAACCTATTATAGCTAAATGTAGCAAACGGCATCAAAAAAAACTTGTCTGGTTCAAGCCTTGTTTTACTTTCATTTTAGAGCATAAAAATGTCCAAAGCCGGGACTCTGGTTACCGCAAAATTCCAAAAACTGTTTTCGAATTGCGCCGAAACAAAGTTGAAAGTTTCTGAAATGAATTCCAGTGAAAAACTTTTGACGGGTATTATTCAACCCCACTTGCGGCCGATCCACAGATCCATAATGGTAAAGTTTTAAATTTCCGAACGAAAACTCCATGTCTGGTGTCCTGAAATTCAAATATGGAATAAATGCGGTTACTTGAATTTATTTATACTGTTTTACATAATATTTTTTATTGAAATTTGAAAAATTGCGTATAAAATAATATAGAAACTTTGTATATATATATATGTAAAAAGATGTATTAGTTTTCAATTCTTTTAGGAAAACACGCAATTTAAAATAATTTTAATAAAATAATTAATTGCAAAATCTTAAAAATATATATAATTGCGTGTGCTTGATTTTTTTCGTAAGTTTTATTATATATTTTTAAATTTGAATCAAGACAAATAAAAAAAACGCTAAGAAAAGGTGAAGCTATAACTTTGGCGTAACCGTTGTTATTTACTGCTAAAAATACATCCCACAGGATGATTAAAATACTTTTTGAAAAAAGGAACAATTTTCAATTACCATGTATAATGTGCTGTTAAAAGAAGTAGATAGTTCGACCATCCGTAAAATTTTGTTTTTTAATTGTCTTAATAACTTAAAATGTTAAAAAGAGATATGACCATTTAATTAAAAACATTTTTGTATTGAAGATATGAAAAAATTCGAGCATATGCGATCATTTTTAATGGAAATTGTATTAAGTTTATGTAATTATGCAAAAATCAAAATTCTATAGGGCAAAATATTTTAGAAAATTATAATTATAGTTCGTAATTCTCAAGAGACACGCAGATCGGACTAAAACCATTTTTATGTAAAAATTGTTTTGTTATATTTGCAAACTCTTCTTTAATCTAAATCTTTATTTTATTCTGCGAACATTTCTGCATTTCTGCAAGAAAGAACGAAACAATAAAGTTGTATAAATATTTACATTTTCCGGCCGCTAAAGAAAAACAAAATTTCAATTACATCGCTCGAAGCAAACTTTTATAAACGCTTTAAACATAGTCTTAAGCTTGTAATAAAAGATTTTTGTTATACGAACTGTCAGGTTATTGTCTTCATTAAAAACATGCCAAAGACCAATCCAATTAAATTAAGTACAAAAATTAATTTTTATCCAAATACACCCATAAATGACATGTCCGCAAATATACCGACATTATACAAATATTCAAGTAATTTTATTATACACCAGCAACTATTTGTATACACGACACGTGGACACTTAACGTAATCAAGGTTATGGTTCGATGAACCCAGATGTTGAAATTGAAGGCAATTCCTTGGAAAGTACTCCCATTTTGACGGTAAAGTGAGATTTAAAAAATTATACAAATTTAAACTTTTCCAATTAAACCCTTAGTAAACTTTTACTTTTAAATTAATAAATACTCTGAATCTAAATGTTTTTGTCAACCAGTTTTTAATATATATTTAAATTTGTTTTCCTTTTTCAGTGATTAGACCAATATTTGACGACGTTAAGCTTTTAATTAAATACGGTAAAATTAAATCCAAATCCAATCCAGGCCTTTTTTATTCCAAATAAAAACTAGGCAGCATCCAAATACAATCGCGAATAATGAAAAATCGTCCTAAATTAAATTATGGAAGCTTTAGAATTTGCTCTGGACTGCAAACAATCGCAAATGCTTCTTTTCTCCTTTAATTGGTTACTTCGGGAAAAATAAAAAGCGTGAAAAAGTACCCGATTTAATTAACTTAAAAAGTTTTTCTGGGTAAATTGGTAACAGTTTTTTTTTTTTTTGCTGAAGCTGTATCGCAAAACGTCAATATCACGAGAGACGAGTAAATATAGAAAAATCAACCAAAAATTTGGCAATAAATAACACGCTTTTTGTAACTTTTGACTTCAATTAAATTTAGATTGCATATGTACATTTTTATTATTATTATTATTATATATACATTTATATAATATATATATATATATATATATATATATATTAGGATCAAACACACCGATTTCGGCCAATGGCATGGCCGAAAAAATACAGCCAAAACGCATTCTGGTCACTAACCTATTACCAAAGTCCCTAAAAATCGCTTTCCGGCCGTTTATTATAGACCAGAATGCGTTTTGGATCTTTTAAAATTGCCAGAACGCGTCGAGCATACAAACAAACCGTCCAGAAAGCGATTTTGTACGTGTCTCCAACTTGTAATTCAGTAATCGATGTAGGTTGGTTAGTTCTGGACCAGTTCTAACCAGAACTAGAACCAGAACCAGAACTAACCCGAATGCTTTCAGGCTAACTGCTGAAAAGTCAATACGCATTCTGGCAATTTCAAAAGATCCAGAACGCGTTCTGGTATACATTAAATAGCCGGAAAGCGATATTTCCCGGACATTGATAGCAATATGGTGGGGGGCAGAACGCGTTTTGGCCGTATTTTTCGACCATTGGCCGAAATCGGTGTTTTGATCCTAACTGCTCACATATATCTATATATATATATATATATATATATATATATATATATATATATATATATATATATATATATATATATATATATATATATTAAAGAATCATAATCTTGAATTATGTAAAATTTCAAATTTAAATTAGTAGGTATGTAGTATGTGGGTATAATGCTGTATGTAAAACGACAATTAAACCTGTGTTGATACAGAAACCTTAAAAGTATTTTCTTTTATTATCTGTCAATGTAATTCTATGATTTAATGAATTTAAATTAAATATTTAAAACGCATTCTTTGGGCACTTTAAATTGAAGAAAACACCTGAACAAAAAATGTATTACATTGGTTTTAAAAGTCAGTAACCCTAGTTACCACAACAAAAAATGTATTTTATTGATTAAAAAAGTCAGAAACCATAACCATAGTTACTAGATATTTTTATCAATATAAAGTGCCCAGAGTATAGTGTGGTTTTTTAGTAGTCATTTTAAATATTATACCGTTAAAAATACCTGATTGTACTTTTGGTATAAAAGAACTGTAAATTTTATATAACAAAATATTCTAAAATAAAATATCCACCTTTATTTGGGTCTATGTATATTCGGGATAAAAGTAATTTCATAAAAGTTACATTTTAGCACCGGCTAACAGAGATAAAATGTCAGTCTTTTTCCGTGACAAAAACATCTTTTAACTGTTAAAAAATTCTGTGTTTTATTCGTTATCATGAAGACAAAGTACTTCATTTAGGTAGGTACATTATAAAAAGTTTTGGAAAAAGTAACTTTATTTTCGGATAGACGCTTTTTTAACACTTTAAATTAAGTGTTTGTTTAAATGCCTACTATAATTTATTTAAATATGAATTTATGCATTGTAACAGTAAACGCGCGCACCAACTAAACCAAAAAATCAAGTTATCATACATTCTGCCATAAGTTTATTAAATCTATATGTAATAAAATTTGACACTTTGGGAATAAATTTAATTAACATTTGTTAAACATTTATAATAATAATGAATTCGGATGACTTGGAAATTAAAGTTAAAAAACTACCTGGTCGTAGAAAATAGTAATCTATGTAACAAATGTATAAGTTATACTTTTTCGAATGGAGTTTGGCAGCACCCGTTAAGCAATTGCAGCAATCCCATTAGTAAAAATACACATTATGCATGTGTTGCATAATATATTTTTCTACGACCCGACCGTGCAAATATAATTTCAATTTCTTAGTGATTCAAATGTATTTTTAATATAAATTTCCGATAATTTCTATTAAATTTACCGCAAACTGTAAAATTTAAAATTTAGTGACACAGTAACTAGAAGAAGCAATGACGGATAATATGGAAATTCAATTTTTTGGTTTAGCTGATGTCGCGTTTACTACATTCATAAAAGAATAAATTTTAGTAGGCACTGAAACAGAACTGCTTTTTTATGGTCGTATTAAAATATAGTATGCAACATGCATAAAGTGGCTTTTTCTACTCAAGGAAATTGCTGTCAAATCATCAAAATAGTAAAAAACAGTATTACTTCATGCACTTGTTACATAAATTACTTCTTCTTTCGGTGCTATATGCCCCCTAACGTTGGCAATTAAAATGGCGAGCTGCACACGATCCTCAGCTAACCTAAACAATTCTTCGACCCTGCGAATTCCATGCTATTATAGACTGCTTAACTCATCCCTAATATTTAAATCCACATTTCCAAATTCACTTGACATTATTATACAATTTGCACAGTAGTTCTAAAACCAACTAACGTGATGTTCACCTAATGCGGTCGCCATGGTTTAATTGCTTTTTAAGAGCCCTTACGCGACAAGTCGTCGAATGTTTGTCGTCGGAACCATGAATGTCTAGATGAGGTTTTCAGCAATAACTTTTTAAGTGATATCTTTGACACAACGCATTCCGGAGAGATATAATTTCTGTTTACCTTTGTAATGTTACGTAATTAATTCTCTTCTGAATAATAATAATATGATTGTCAGGGAAAGTTGTAAATTATCTAACGCCAAAATTAATAATTTATTTGTTTTTAAACTACAGGGTCTATTCTCTCTTTACGATATAATATCTCATATTTATATGTTGTTAATGTCAGTTACAAGGTAGGGAAAAATAAAAAAGGGTAAAGTACATAATAAAACCAAGGTAAAAATGTAATTTTTCTGCGTGCTATTTATTTCGCAGAACGAAAATACGAGTCCTGGCCAAGTAATGAAATTGACTTTATGATAATAACAGTTTTACAACCTTTTAGGGGTGTTCTTTTTGACGAGTCTACCACGAATATTCATACCCATAACCCAGCCTGTCAATGATCAATGTTTCGGGTATCGGACTGAGCAAACGCATCACTTTTTTGTCGGACAAGTTTACCACACAGGATTACAGTTACGAAATCCACCAAATCCGATACCCAAAACATGTAAATGGGCCTTATGGTTTCGTGATTGTAACACTCCGTGGCGCAGTCGACAGAGCTTTGATCTTCGAAACCAGAAGTCGCCGGTTCGATTCCCAGCGGGGAAGACATATTTAGGTAGTAGTTATTTAAAAATAACGACCGTGGTGGCACTACCGCGTTGTCTAAAAGGTGCTGTGAAATGCATAACTGCATGTTTCAGTGCTTGGACAACGTTGACGGAACAGGGGGAACTGATTGGGTTCAAACATCTAATAACCCGACACCTACGGTACTCTGGTATTTAGACATATGCCTTCGTAAGATGTCAAAAAGATTTTAAAAAAAACTTGAAATTTTTGGCACAATGTTTAAAAATCGCATGTAAAACATTGTGGTAAACTTATCCGACATAAAAAGTGACTGACTTTACCTGTCACCCCTAAAAGGCTGGGTTTACGCGCCGCGCCGCTTCCATACAGTGACGGATTAAGACTTCGTGATGCTCTAGGCACACGAACCCTGTTGTGCACCCTACACTAGAGTAGAAAGGACTATTTCTTATCAAAAAAAAATAAATAAAATATGACACTTAAACGGACGATTCTACTATTTCTTTCTCTTTTTTAGTGCCCCCTTTGTGGTGCCCCCAAAACGTAATGCCCTAAGCAATTGCTTAATTTGCTCATAGGGTTATTCCAGAACCGCTTCCATATATGGCGGTATGAATATTCGTGGTAGACTCGTCAAAAGGATCCCCCTAAAAAGGTTTTAAAAGTGTTATTATCATGAAATGAATTTCATGACTAGCCCAGGGCCTATGAGGAAAAACAACATCCAGGATTTCCCAAATGATTAAACAGCAAGAATCAAAAATGTTGTACCCAATTTTCCAAATTGCCACTTCCGAAATTAAAGTGATATTCGAAAAATACAGAAACAAGAAAAACTGACTGGCATATTAGCATATTCAACAGCCGAACGAAGTGCTCGTTGTTACTCTTATTTATAAACAACAGACAGTAGAGTTTTTCCATCGTATTTTAACACGAAGCACTTAAAATTCAGGTCATACTTCGGAATGACAAACTTAACGAGAAAACGGTTCATTTGAATTTCAGATGGGCATCGACTAAATAAATATTGTAATTTTTGCCCCATAGACTGTGCCCGAGGACACGCTATATAGTTACGAAAAACAGAGTTTTTCGATTTGAGTAATAGATATTAATGGTGAGAATGATGCTGACTAAGTGAGAGACATGTATTAATATAATTAGTGACAACGAAACAGTTAGCACTTAATTCTACTGTCAACATATATTATGTGAATGTATATAGGTATTATGACGGTTCAGTGCCAGATGTTATAGAAGAAATAATAAAATTTTATATTTTGTTAGTTTCCAGACGATACATACAGCTAGTTAGCATATTCTGCCCATATCGTTGTCAATATCACGAAGTGCTAAATCTCATTTTTTTGTGAGCGCTTTAAACTCGGCTTTAAATATTTTCGCAAGTTTTTTTCTTATTAAAATAAGTCAAGCCAATTAGTATTTTCAATGTAAGCTAACAAGAACTGACTAAGGCTGAAAACATAGTGGAACGACGAGGATAGCGGCAAGCAAACAGCGCAACACCGCGTCAAAATGAAACGCGTAAAGTCAGATGCACGCACATAGTAACGCGATGAGTTTGTCGCTCAAACTTTATAAGAAAAACTTAAATAACCAAATTTTTGTTTTCTTTATATTTATCTTTAACAAAAATTGGTGAGTACGTACTTTTGCATGTCCCAAATAAACTGTAATTTTTTGGTTTGAAATATTTATTTTTCATATTATTTGACTTAATATTGAAAAAGTACCATTATTTTCTATCAGAATTTACGTGTCAAAATATTGACATTTTTAACAAAGTTCGTTGGCTTCTTGTTTCTTTTGAAATCTCTACTTTTTGATGATGTAAAAAAATCAAAAATAAATGTTTCAAACCAAGAAAAATACAATGCATTTGGGACATGCAAAGGAATGTTTTACCAAATTTTGTAAAAATAAATTATTTCTGGGATAAAAATAAAAATCCAAAAACTTGGTTATTTGAATTTTTACGTAAATTTTAAGGATATTTAAAAAAGCGTAAATCCAAAAGTTGTACATCTTATTATATTGCCTACAACTTTGTCATTTAACGTTTTTTTAAAGAAGACGTAGTTTTGTCGAAAATCGGGAAAAAACGTATTTTACACTTAAAACCCTCCCGCTCTCCCCTTTCCCGACTTTAAATCGCGCATAATTTATTTTTTCTTTAATTTTTGTTATATTATCTACCTTTTCCAATGGGTTTCATCCCACTATAAATTTCTTCTTTCACTTTTAAGCTCTTTTACAGGCTTCAGCACTGGTCTTATTGATTAAAGAAATCAACCTCGCACTATTTCATGCTCTTCTGATTTTTAATTGTAATGATTTCGTTTATTTAGAAGCGTAATTTGATATATTAGAAAAAGTTATATAATTATTAATCCTTTACTAAATATAGTAATTATAACGACAAATATGTTTTATAAACGCGAAGCATAAATTAAAGAGCCGAAAATCAATTTGAAACGTTCCCTCATTTCAAAATTCAATGATCATTAATACAAATTTATCCTGCATAAGTTATGAAAGCTTAATGCAGCTCGCAGGGTAAATTTCTTGCTACATAATTAAACAACCTCTCTAAGTTGTTAAGTTACATTACCATTAAAGTGCGTGTATTTATACGACCGATTTTGGAAAAGTAACTGCCTCAGTGTAATGGATTTATACCGGGAAACCCTGTAATTAACCTTAAGGTAAATTGGACCTTTAAACGTTATGTGAAAATTAAACGTATAAGTACCCGAAACTGAACGTAATGTCGAGATTCCATTAAGATTATAGATATTGCGTACCGAATTTTTATAAAAAAACGTGTTTTTAACAAGTTTTAAAACCGTGTAAGTAAAATACAGTTAGGATATTACAAGTCCTCCTCCTTCTTTTTGTTTTAAATAAGACAAGATATCAAAATCGAGTAAAATTTGGGAAAAAGGGTGTCACTTTAATTACTTTTTGGCATTAAAAAATCGTGTGCCAAAAGAGCACTAGCAACTCATTTTTTATAGAAGGAAAGGGTCACCTCGTCGTAAAAGTATTTGGATTCTCTACTGAAAGCCATTTTATTTTTAGAAATCAAGTCGTTCCAGGCTAAGAACCGTTTGAAATTTGGCTTAAATACTGTACAAACCGTGCGATTTTAATGACATTGGCTTGTCTGGAACGGCTAGGCAATTTTCAAAACCAACAAAGAATACCCGCGTTTCCATTTGAAAAAAAAAAGTTGCTAGTGTCCCCTTTGGCAATAGGCCTCGTGACCGAAATTATTTTTATGCCAAAAAGAAGTTTAAGTACTTAACACCTTTTTACCCGATCTCACTGTATATCCGGTTAAGTCAGAAATTGACACTTTCCGTTTTAGGTTACTAGCCTCAGCTAGCCTAGCCGACAAAGATTTTTAGGTGTTTTATCTTAAGAAATTATTAATATTTGCTAGGTACTTAGTTGTTAAATTGGTCTTAAATTTTTACGTAAAATTAAAAGAAAATAAAAAAATGGCCAACATCCGGTTTAACAGAGTAAAATATATTTCAAAAATGAAACCGAATACAAAACTATAGATATTTGATTAAAAAAATTACAAGTTTTAAACATTTGAAATAAGTAAAAGTATTTTTTGCCATTTGCCACCAATCCATACGAATCTGATAAAATCTAACACGTGCATTGTCAGTTATAGGTAAAATTTCAGAAAGCTCAACACCAAAACTTTCCTAAATTAAATGCAAAGTCTGCAAAAGCTCTCTGTACACAAATCAAAGCTGGGGATGTTATAGTATCTGCCAATACGTTGTATCAATAATAACAAAAACTGTTTGCTTACGAAAAACAATCGTGTATCTCTACGAATCGGAGATGTTTCGATAAGATAAATAAACTTTCTTTTACGGTTAACGAACTTGCAAAATGTTTATTTAAGTATATTAATAATCCATACAATGTTTTGCTTATTTTTTTATATTTATTTAGGTTCCTAAGTTTATACGATGTGATCATTAATATAAAAAAAAGAAAACGAGTAAATGTAACAATCCAAGATATTAAATATTTTTGACAACATGATTTTTAAAATTGCTTACTGTGGTAGGGGAGCCAAGAAGGGATTTGGGGATTTACTACAGCGCGGCAGATTAATATAACGGAGGATACCTTCTACCCAGTTAAGTACCTCCACCAAATATGAGCCCCGTATACAGGGTCGATCGTAAAAAACAAAAATATATCCATCAGAAATTTTGGAGCTCGTTAGATTAAGATAGGGCGAGTCAATTACATGATAAACAGTGTATATTCCACTAATCTGACAATTTGAAAGTGACGTAAGGGAAACAGAGGGCTACAAAAAAATCATTTTAATTGTTTTGAGCGTGGCGATTTTTATTTTTTTTATTTTGAAGAAAATATATAAAGGATAACCAAAAATATATAATCCAATACAATCCGAAAGATTTTTACAAGCCGAAATATTAATAATATTTTTTTGTTATATTTAAAAATCTATAGTCGTTTCCCCCACCGATAAAAATGTATACATTATCGATATAACATTTTTTTTTCTTTTTATCATCTAAGCAATGCAACACAAGATGTCTCTTTCACGCTCGAGTAAATTCCCATTTAGCATCGTTGGCTCCCCTACTATGGATTTTTTGGATGAATAGGTAAACAGACAGTTTGCGAATTAAAAAGTACAGTTTCTAGCCAAGTTGCATATGCAATTTTTTTAAATTGCCAGGGCAGAACCTGCCTTTGAGTTTTTTTTTTTAAGTTGCTTGCTTCCGGCTAATTTAGAAAGATTCCGTTTTTATGGTTAGTGTCTTATTTTTCTTCCAAACAAGTTTAGAAAAATGACAAAACGCTTCCTTTAAAGAAAACTGTCTTAGAAAGGAGTACTTTTCAAAAATTTTCAATACGCAATAAAAGAAAACTCCTTTTGATAAAAAAAAGTGGACTAAGTAAAAAAGGTCAACCCATCAGCACCGAGTTCAATAACCCAACGCATAAGAATCTCTTTCTTGGAACTTACACAACGGTTCTTTAACATGTTTTTTCGTGAGATTAGTCAGACTAAACGTCTCGTTACTTCCTTTTAAATATGTGTCAGTCTGTTGGCTTTTACGATTAAATACAGGTTGAGAAAACATATAAAAGAATAATACACGTAAAGGTTTTTTCATTTCTAATTTTTACATAACAAACAACTAAAATTAAACCACATATTTACCGTTCTTTTATCACTAGGACAGAACCTTAATTAAAAGTAGTGCAAGAATATTATATTTAAATTTCTTTTAGATACTTCTAAGAAAATACTAAGTCTAAGAATGATAATTTTCACAGAAATTTCCCGTGAGAATCGCGATGGTATTTGCTTAATAAATCTTGGTCAAACCCTCTTTTCCGGGCATGTGAAAATTTCTGAATTAGGCAAAAGATTTATTTTCATATAAAATACAGCCATTTATCACGCAATTCTTGAAATTTACTTTTAGAGCAAAGTAGACGTTAAGGTCGTTTCACACCGATTTCTTTTCGTTTAGGACATAAAAATGTAACCTAAGGTAGGTTTATCAATGAGCACAAAACTTGATAGTTCAAGAGCCAGTGAGCGGCAGACCTTCGTCATTTTGTAAAAGCTGAAAGTTTGTCAGCACATGCTCCCAACATAGGTAGAAGCGATGGTAGACTATGAAGTTTGACTCATAGTGGCTTTGGCAGGTACCAGGTACCAAAGGTTAATAAATTAAAACTTAGGTTTTGTCATTTTGTAAAAGCTAAATTTTACATTATGTTACTTGGGTACCTATTAGAAGATATTTCCTTAGTCGCCAGACAGTTTTGACACTTCCAACCTATTGACAGACAAATATTTTGGGGTGGTCCAATAGTCCGATAAAGACCAATATTTCTGTTATTTGACAAGATATAACAAAAAGTGTTTATATGAGATTTGTAGGGTTTCCGAATGAGAATGTCCTAAAAATATTTTGATGTATACAGAGTGTCCAAAAAAGTTATTGCTTTAAAGGTAATTTAAAAAAAATGTTTTTGGAACACTTTGTATACATCAAAATATTTTGAGTACATGCCTATTTAAAAAACCTACAACTCTTATATAAGACTTTTTGCCATATCTTGTTAAATAACAAAAATATTGTTCATGGTCGGACCATTGAGTCACTCCAAAATGTTTGTCTGCCAAGGGGTTGGAACTGTCAAAACTGTCTGCCGATTGGGAAAATATCTTCTAATAGTTACCCAAGTAACATATATAAAATTCAGCTTTTACAACGTAACGAAGTTTTTCTTTCAATTAATTAACCTTTGGTACCTGGTACCTGCCAAAGCTCACTACTTCTACCTATGTTGGGAGCATGCATTGACAAACTTTCAGCTTTTATAAAATGACGAAGGTCTGCCGCTCACGGGCTCTTACTCTATGATGATTCTACTTGATAAAATAATGGTACCGCTTTCCACCATTTTTTTAAATTTCATTGGTATTTGAGTAACAACCCCTATAAATATAATTTTTTGAACGCTCGTTTGCTTAAGCAAAAACCGATATAATTCATATTTGGGCATACACTCAGAATTTGCGCTCAATTATTTTAGTAACAATTCACATTGATTCTGTGCCTATAGGGGCTCGAAAAATCTAAACTTTTAGACGTAAGTCATCGTTTAAAATTAGGTCGTCATTTATTTCCACCAAATTAAACTAGCTACTTGGTAAGTAAGTAGGTATTAAAATATATTGAAGAAGGCAGTTTAATAAAAAATATCTATAATAATAGCTAATCAATCAATTAATTTCTGCAGAAGCTTCTGCCTAAGCAAACATTTTAAAAATTTTAGCATCAAGAATTAAACTTTAAGGCCGTCAAGTTAAAAACCAATGATATTTTGAAAAAAGTATAGCTGTACCATAATTTTATCATGTACAAAAACCGCAGTAAAATTTGTATTAAAACTTTAAATAATGTACACAAAATTTACAAGCAAATTTAAAATTTGACCTTTTACACTACAAACATTAAAACCTGTTATATAGGACCCCTTAACTGTTGTTTATAAAAAGGTTACCAATCTGATTCATTAAAAACTTAACCTTATAATTCTACGAAAGGCGAATTATACAGTAACCGCCAATAATGTTGAACCGTATGGAAAACCTTTTTATTTTTGATTGCTTAAAAAATTTTATTCTTGATAAAAACCTCTGCATAATTCTAAACTCACAAAACACTGATCAAAGTTAGAATAGGTGAGGAGCTCCAAATCAAAAGCAGTTTTTGATAAAACACAATTTTTAGAACACGGGAATATGTTACATTTATATATTTAAATTATAATATATTCGGTTAAATAATTTTTTAAACATAAATAAGTAATAAAACGCGGAATAAAAAGTGTGACATGCTTCTAAAATTGTGTTTTACCAAAAACTGCGTTTTGATTCGGAGCTGCTCAAATCTTAGCGTTAGAGGTATATGCAAATTTACAAATTTAGCATAAAAGAAAACTACCTTTTCTTTTAAACAAAACATTATTTGAAAAACTTGTTGAAAATTAAAAGTTGTGTCATATTTTATAAGCAGAACTTCCTATTAAATAATTGAAAGGAAATCATACTTTTCCAACTTACCCCGTATAGAGAACTGTCGAAAATAATCCTTATTGCCCCAAATTAAAAAAAAAAATGTCTAAGCTTTGTTATTCTCAAAGCATTTAAGTACATTTAGATCACTTCCTAAAACAAACGTAATTTTTGGCTTTTGTTGGATCAATAAGGATGAAATTCAAAGCCTCCTTCAGATTAGTGATTGTCTTTGCTTTATAAAAAAAAACACCTTTCCTTGTTCAAATTTATTTTTATGTCTTTTTTTTGTGTTTAGAGTTTTTCCTAATATATTTTTTTAACTTCTATGAATTTTTACTTATTACCATAATTCCGATAAAGTTTTATTTTTAAGCAATGTAATGAATAATTAATTATAAAAATAAATTGATTATTATTTAAGAATAAAGACTGTTTTATAAGGCAAACACGATAAACGAACAATAATCTAAAGGAACTTTTAAATTTTAGCCCTACTACACCACAAAAAAAACAAAATTTTCGTTTGTTTTTTGAAATGATCTAAATGTGCTTAATTGCTAACTTAGTTCGATCTAATTCCTATACGGAGTAAGTTGGAAAAGTAAGTTTTATTTTTAATTTTTTTAATAGAAGGTTTTGCTTTTAAAATATGACGTAACTTTTAATTCCAAACAAGATTTCAAATAACATTTTGTTCTAAGTTTAAAAATAAAGGTAGTTTTCGTATACGGTACAAATTATTTCAACGTTGTTCAGTGATTTGTGAGTTAAGGCACATGCAGATATTTTTATCAAGAATAATTTTTTCGAGAAATCAGAAATAAAAAAGTTGTCCATATGGTTCAACATTTCTGGGGGTCACTGTATAAGAACCAGCAAACAAACCATTATTTATTAACGGGTTAATTAATATTACTGTTTTTACTTCTAAAAAAAATATTGTACCAATACATCAAATGGTATTACCACTTTATCATCTATTAATCCGGATTAAACAGACAATTTTAAACATATACATTATAAAAATAAATTTGAAAGTTTTGCTTTTTAAGCACCGAAAGAGATACATAAAATAATACTAAAAGTTTTTTAACTTACTGGGGTACAACATTTAATAAGATCCCCATACAATTTGTCACGTCACAGTATCTTGGGGTTGAAGATTAACCACCGAGAGTTTAACCAAAACTTAAGACAAATTAGACGTGCTGCCAAAACGACGCTAATAAATTTGTCGGCCTCGGTTTAATTAACAAATAAATTGAATGCTTTCGGCGTTTATAGTCAATGGCAATTAATTTTATTAGTATGTCTACAGGTACAAAGTAAACCATTGAAAATAGTCAAATATTGTTGGAAATTTGCCATGATTAGTTTTATTGCATTATTATTTTTATACTTGCATTAACACTGCTATTTACAAGTAAAAGTTAAACAATCAATATATTGGGTAAGACAATGCAATAATAATTGATTATTTTTATCGTGAATAATTAAAATAAATATTTTGTAATATTTTTTTAAATAAAATATTTACTTTCAAAAAACGAGAGTGGCATTTCAAAAAATGGCTTCTGTAACGGTAAATCTTCGATTTCATACAAGAGAGGTTGGTAAAGATCAGCCATTTTTCGCCCATCATAGTCACGAAAATTAAAAGTGCTTATTAAAATTCATTTATTATATCTATAGGTTTAGGTATTGGTCTTTACATTTTTTCAGAAATCACATAAAACGGCCATCACACTTGGGATATTTGTTATTTTGAGTGACTTTTTAAATTTTCATCTAAAAATATCTCACTATCAGCACTCGACGCCCAAAACAAATAAATAGATTCTACTTAGAAGGCTATAAATCTTGCTGCGTCGAGTGCTTGACGGCTTTTTTAGTAGAAAATTAGAAAAATCGCTCAAAAACCAAATTTTAACAAATATATTAAGTTTGATGGACTCTTATGTGACTGCCATTTATTTTTTTATACTACTTCTGAAAAAATACCAATACTTACAACTTATAGATAATTTTGGAAAAAACTTTTAATTTTTGTGACTATGATAGGCCAAAAAGAGCTGATCTTTACCCACCTCCTTTTAGATTTTTAGCAGTATTTTATTTAAATGTGGCTACATTAACTAAAAATGTCAAAAACTTTATCTAGTCGCAAGTTAAATAGTTCTAGATGTATTATAAACAAATGCAAGACGGTAAGAAATATTACATTGGTATCTTAAACCACTTATTTATTTATGTTTGTTATGTTGTATTTTATATAATGGTTATATGGCAAACAAAAACCAACATTTAACTGCTATGCCTTTGGGGTTTGTAAGTTATGAACATCGATCTTTATTTAAATCTATATATGTAGTTACACCAAATTACATTCTCTAAATAATTCTGTGTAACTTGTTAGCAATATTATTCTTTTATATTTTCTCAACCTGTATGTTTTATTATGAACATAAATAAAAATAAACGCACCTTTCTAATCACTTATCCTATAATCTTCACTTACGATCTGTATTTCATACACTTTTAGTATCCCTTTCTTCTGTTAGATCAATAAATTAATGTTATTTCGTAACAACTTAATAAATTATCTTCAAAAACTTAACAAAAAACTGTAATAACGTAAAAGCAATTTTGCTTTACAAAATAACAAAAGTCACTTTTTAGAAAAAATACGGAAAAAGGTTTTTAATAATACCACTTCACTTCAATCAAGTCCAGTAAGACGAACTGACAGATCATCCTCAAAAAACTTAACTTTCTTAAAAACCACTCCAAATTGGCCATTGGGTGTTTAGACCTCAATAACTCAATCCCATTAGATCTCAGGTTTCAGTACTTAGTCTTTTATAACAACTTAGTTGCAGATTCCACAAACTTTGCTGGATTCCGAAACCACAACAATCACCAACTCCTACTACTCTTGTTCACAAGAACCCAAACTTTAGTCAGTATTGTTGTTCACTTCAACTCCACTGTTTCCAACTCAGCTGGACACTACACCTGCGATTTTTATAAAATAAGATCGAGATAAGATTTCCTGAAAAACTTCATAGAATTTCCTGAAATTACTGAAACTTTCTGCGTAATTTTCATAGACCGTGGCCTTCGCGTCGACGTGCGAACATATAATATCGCCGGTCTGCGCGCAACTGAAAGCACAAGAACGTCCGTCACTCGGTTCGCAGGAGCAGGAGCTTACCGTTCCAATCCTGCTAAAGCTCTACGACTGCTATTGGCCTGAATCGGGCCTACGTTCGATAGATCGGCCTGAAAAACGACGCGCGATGAGCTTTCAGGTGGTTCTTGTTGATGTGACAAGCAAAGAGACGAATTAGATTGTTGTTCCCACATATTTTATACCGTTAGGAGTGTTTATTAGCTTATTCCCATTTTTAAACGAAGGTGATTTAGAATAGTTTTATATTAAATTCATTGAAAGACTTGATTTTAAACAGAACAGTAAAAATAAAAACCAACTTTTTCGCTGATATATTATTGTGGATAAAATATCAGGTATTAAAATTTTCCAAACAAAAAAAATATAAAGGTGTATGTAAAGGGTAAAAACAATACTGATACTTTTTCAAAAACGTAATTTATTGACTATTTGAAAACTGTTAAAAATATACACGGTGTCCCATTTAAAATTAAAACAAAAATAAATCAAAAATGCATCATTCCAGAAAACAAAAAAAGCATATTATATGCAATCTACATAAAAAATGGCTTTTTGACAGCACTCAAAAATCTATTTGAACAAAAAAAAATTATGAAGGATTGATTTACCAGTAAGTTTGGCTTCAAATCTGAGCATCGCAAACTAAGGTCAGTTTTTTCAGAAAAACGTCGAATTTGGCACATCCTATACATACAAGAATAAAAAGTACACAAAGTTAGCAAACTTAGCTAGCCCATCTTTAGCGATTTTAGAAATAATACTTACGTAATTGTAATTTTATGGCTCCTACCTTAAGGAAGATCAATTCATCTTACGGATCACTCTGCGACTTATGTTTATACGAACTTTTTATATTTTGAGAAAAAAATCCCACTAATTTTAGAACATCCTGTTTTAAAAGCAAGAAGATAATAAAAAAGGTTTCATATTTTTACTCAGCAGCAACATTGTTACCATTATCTGCGTATTAAAGTAAAACTTGTCAAACAGTATTTATTACCCTAATTTGCATGCAAAGATTTCAAAATACTCTCGTCGTGTAGGAAACTGCTCTCAACTTACCAAAGTTAGATCTTCAATGTTTGTTTGTCGAAACTAAATTATTAGCTCCAGTTACCACAGAAATATTTAACTTAAAGGAACATAGGTTCTATCTTTAGCTGATGGCTAATTATTTTTTTTTAAATTAGATATACAAGGTGAGTCTTAAGTTATTACTTTTCTTTTAACACTGTATGGAATGCCAGAAAATAAAAACAATTATTCAAAAAAAAAACATTTCCACAAATGCTCCTTTTCCGAAATACAGACTGTTAAAAGTTCACGAAAAAAATGCCTTTTTTTATATAAAACTTTTCTATCGCTCCAGATATTTCCACAACATATGGTCGTATTACTGTAAAAACAAAATAAGTGAATTTTTGCCATATTTGTTTTCGGAACTTCAACTAACCCAAAAATCAATGTAATATTATTTACATTACTGGTGATACTGGTAGTAATATACAGGGTAGAAGAAAAAATACATATTTTTTTATTTAAGAACCCTGTATATTATTTTACCATTAAAAAGATCTAATAAGCTTTAAGAAAATACCACATTAAGTACATCTAACTTTATTAGTTTCGGAAATATGACCATCCAAATCAGGTATTTAGGTAATTTTTAAAGTAATCGTCAGGAGCTTTACAATGATGTATCACTCGACCTGCCTTCTCATTTAAGAATTTTGGGGTGGTGGCCCTGGTGGTTAAGGGGTTAAAGGGCGCCGTCTAATTTTTGTAAAAAACGTTCCCCTTCAATAAAGATCTTGACGTGTTTCGGCGATTTTCTTAAATCTGTCTCGTTTCGAAGATAACTTGAGTGGAAAGTTTTCAAATGAACACCCTGTATATATATATATATATATATATATATAGGAAAAAAAACTTGACATGGGCACTATGTTAGAAAAAGCATGGGTTATTTTTGCAAAAAAACCCTTTAATTATTTAAATTTGAATTTATGCAATGTAACAGTAAATGGGACATCAACTAAGCTAAAGGTCTAGTTACCTTTGATTTCTTTAGTTTATGTGTCAGTAAATTGAAGGTTTTGACAGTTTGCAAATAAATTTAAGAGAAATTATCGCAAAATATTAGGTATAATGAATTTGGTAAACGAAGAAATTAAAAAAATAATTTATACTGTTTTGCTATTATTTCTACAAAAATTAAGTACATACAACTTGTAAATATCTTTAAATGCATAATTGCATAGTTTTAAAGAGAATAGTTGTCTTTAAAAAAAAGAAGGCCATGATTTATTTTTGCAATATAATTGTCGCGCTACAAAAATTAAAATGTAGTAATATTTAATGTAAACAAATAAAAAAATGTATAAAATTTAATTAGGGATTTTTTTGCGTATGCAACACCTGCATAAAGTGTCTTTTTTTATTCATGTAATTGCCACACTTGTCTGACGGCTCGTGCTGTCAAACATCCCATTCGTAAAAAAGTATCACTTTATGCACTTGTCACATAAATGACTATTAATTAATTACTTATTGAAATGGAATGTTGTCGCCACCACAATTTCACTCTTAAACTTGTCAAATAACAGGATTGATTACCCTAATTTATACGTTATAAGGTAATAAAATACATTGCTAGTTAGAAATCTGCATATTAACTTAACAAAGTTAGATCCCCAGTGTTTATTTAACAAACTAAATGTATTAGCTGTAGTTATTACAGAATTAATTAAATAGGAAGAGTATATCGAATAGAGCTTGCTAATTAGTTTTAGTTCCTGGCTATTAAAAAGGTTATTAAGTACGTACATCAACTCAAAAGGTTATTTAACATTGTTTACTACCTAATTGTGTATTTTAAAATAGTTATTTTCCTAATAAGTGCACAAAGTGATACTTTTTAGCAGGCAAATAGAGTTAGATGAACAACGGATAAGCTTTAAGTGAGGGAAAGACACTTTGCGCAAGTGTTAGGAACATTTTTTTTTAGTGTCGTAGAAAACTAAAAACATACTATTTATTTTATTTTAATTTCTGTCAATAACAAAGAAAAATATGTCAGTTTTTAAAGTTTCTTTTTGTTGCTCCATTTTTTAACGTGAAATTAAGTGCGCAAAATTCAACTTTGGAAAAATGGGAGAGCAAAGTAACTACTTTGTGCACACTGAGTAGAATAAGTTCTTATTACGGTATTGTAAAGTATGTGGGTTACGTGTAAACAGGGTGTATTCTAACGACGGAATAAAACTTTAAAGGAAAATTTTATACCTGTTGTTTAAAGCCAATAAAATGCCGTGATTTTGACAAGTTGCTATGACGACAACCTGAATTTTTCGAATTTTTTTTTCGGTCACGATACCTAGCTGCAAAACTAATAACTGATAATTTTCCAGGCTGGACAGCTATCACTTGCAAATGCTAAAATAACACAAAAGGTTAAAATAAGAAATAATTATCTACCTTTACAACTGATTTCTTATCGTCCTTTAAGTTTTTCCTTTTCATGTTAAATCCCCAATCCTCTATAAAATGTCAGAGAGCTCTAGCTTGTATTATTTTTTGACTATCTTGGTCAAAGCGCAACATTTTCTCTTTATTTTGATCAAAAATTAAATTTTACCAGGTACATGCCTTTCAAACTTGAAAAATAAACCACTAAAAAGTTATTTTCCGTCAATTGCGAATTTTTTTATTTTTTTATTTAAGTACTAGGGAGATTATTATTTCTTTGGTCGTTTTATAAAAATAAGTCTGAAGTTTGGTAAAAAAAATTCGGTATTTTATAAAAATATTCTTAAACCTTGGTTTAAATTTCGTATGTGTAATTTACTTGTTTGAAGAAATATGGTGCTGCAACCCTAACTTGATTGAAATTAGTGGGTCCAGTGGTGTCTTAACGGGCACGACAGCCAATATTATTAAGAAAAAAAGAACACTACTGACTTTTTAAAGTTTTTAAATTATTTTTTTCGATTAAGCAACTAAAAATACAAAGTAAATGGTACTAAAAACTAAACTTGAATTAACCTGTGCGATAGTTTTTGTGGATTGCCATAATAAAAAGTATTCTATTGTCAATATTGTCATATAGTTTTTATAAGTAATCAAAATAAGAGCAAATAATAAAATAAATAATAAAACACACATAACCTTGCTTCCCGATGTCCTATGTATATATTTCAAATATTTTACGATTTCACAAGGATTACGACACTCCTGACGGTTTTTATCTTGTCGCCATCGTAGTTAAAATCCTTCAGCGTTTGGCAGTTATTTGCACATTTATGGCAACGAACTTTAACTGTAAATAAAATTTTTACTTTTTTAAAGAATAAAAGATATGGGTCCTGAAATTTTATTTATTTTTGCTTTATACACTTATATTTTACTATTAAAAATGTAGTTCGTCGGCCTTTGTCTAAACTTTTAAAATATATATTTACAAAAAGAAGCCAAATTTATCATCAAGTATGAGAGTGAGTACTATTGCATCAACTTTCACGATTTTTTTAATGATCCAAAGGTCACTGAGACCTTAACGATACTTATTATTTTATTACCCTTTAGTCCCTGGGCCAGTAACGAAATGGACTTTACGATAAGAACACTTTTAAAACCTTTTTCATGTGACGAGTCTACCACGAATATTCATCCCTCATTGCTTAATTTTTTTAAATAGATTAAAAATTAATGATTTAAAGCTAAACCAATTTTTCAGTATGTTGAGGCTACTGTAAAAATTTACATTAATTTATTTTTTAAATGATCTTTCGGCTACTGGGACCTTTTAACACTATCAATTGGTTTGCTGCCTATTTTTTCTATAAAAACAAAATGTCTAATAATTATCAGTTTTCCGTTTGGTAAGAACTTTCGAAGACACGCTGTATATTGAATCTAAGTCAAAAAAAGAGCAATTGCCAAGCCCTAAAAAGCCAACGCGGATAATTTTGCTTTATCCTCAACAATTAAATCTGATGATGGGTAACCGCCGCTCGGGGCGTCGCGACGCGCTGTGTTAAGTTCCTTGACCGTTCCGACGGCGACGGCCCGGTGGCGTGAGGCTGCCATATTGCTACCAGACTTTTTGCTTTAAGGTCTTCGGCCCATGCCCATTCAGATTTTATTAGTCAGACTATTTTTATGAAGTGTAATAATACACTCTCCAACAAAATAATCACACATGCTCGATTTTTCCCTAAGCTTAAATACAAAAATGATTTATTTTAAATAGCCATATGTTTTTAAATAATTAAGTTATCAAGACAATTATAAACAGAAAATGTTAAGAAAAGGTCAAACTATAACATTAACTTAACTAACAAAAATTTGGAAAACAATGAATAACATTCAATCGCTCTGTAGGATGTAGTGTTAAAAGGGAGCAATCAAATATATGATTATAAAATATTAAAAACAAAATTTGAGGTATAATTTATGTACAAATGAAATCGCTCTCTTTAACGGCATCATGATACGGAGAAATTAAAAATGATTACTTTTTTCAAAAACTTTTATTTACCCTGTAGGATGTATTGTCAATTGTAAATATCAACGATTACGCCAAAGTTATAGCTTTACCTTTCTCTAACATTTTTCTTTTTAAATTGTCTTGATAACTTAATTATTAAAAGAGATACAGCCATTTAAATTTAAGTATTTTTTTATTAGAGCTTATGGAAAAAATAGAGCATGTGCGATAATTTTATTGGAAAGTTTACCTTTAATTTTTATCTGGGCAATTCATTTTTTAACTGAACAAATTGAAATGCAGAATAAATCTATTGACATTAAATGTATTAATAGAACTGTAAATATTTAAAATACAAAGACCAGTGTCATAGTGCGGACTAATATAGACGTGGACGACTTCGTCCATCAGTGAGACCTCTTTTCTGTTGTTACTAAGATCTATCCAATAAATCTATATTCCCAAACATGCTTTAACAAGACATACCTACTTGTGATATGATAGTAAAAACTATAAATGCGCGGTGAGGAAACCATATGAAAAGCATTTATAGATTTTAAAAATAATAACCTAGACACACGAAAACTTTTTCTGAGTCTTAATAATTGTTTCTAGATTATTTTTTTCTTTTAGGTCGAAATAACGAGCAAAAGCCGTCAAAGGAACGGTTTAGAAGTGCTGCATACACTAACCGGTATGCATGTAGCAAATCACCGGTGCATAAGTTTGTGTTTGAAGTGTTCGGCACTATGCAAAGCAATTTTCACGTTTCAATGACGCAAATTTACACTCGTTAAATTCGATATATTTCATAAATATGCAAACCGTGACCGGTTGGTTTTTTTAATTCTCTTTTCTCTGTTCAAAGGAACATAGTAGCAACTAACGTACTTAAAATAAAATACACTGCATGCAAAAAATTTTGCACACAATGAGATTTTCAAATAATTAACCAAGAGTTAATTACAGGTGGGCAGGAAGTAATTTTAATATTATTACACATCATTACAGTTACCTAATGAGACATCTTATTTTTGTTATTTTATTGATCTTTTTTAAAGTATTTAAATCCAAGTATCGCCATAGGGATGCCTAAAAAATATGGTCAAAGCTATAATTATTTAAAATACTATCCTTAAAAAAGAAGACAATTATAATTAAGAAAAATAGAAGTTATAAGATTTCTGTTATTTACAAAAATTATAATTGTATGATATAAATTAATTATACGTTGGAGAAGTTGATAAAAAAAGTTATTAGACTTAAAAACAAAACTGACTAGTGATAATTTTATAAAATTACTTTACGAGTTAAAAAGTCTACACATGGCAAGTTTAGTGGCGGAAAGTACTTTTGCCAGTAAATTGTCCAAATGTAAATTACACATAAAATTCTACACATGGCAAGTGTAAGTAATATGGCTAAATTTTAATTACGTTTAATAACCTACTCATGGCAAGTTTAGTGGCTACAAATACTTTCTCCAGTAAACTGTCCAAATGTAAATTACGTTTAAAAGTCTGCACATGACAAGTTTAGTGGCTACAAATACCTTTCGCCAAGTAAACTGTCCAAATGTAAATTACGTTTAAAAGACTACACATGGCAAGTTTAGTGGCGGAAAGTACTTTTTGCCAGTAAATTGTCCAAATGTAAATTACGTATAAAATTCTACACATGGCAAGTGTAAGTAATCTGGCTAAATTTTAATTACGTTTAATAACCTACTCATGGCAAGTTTAGTGGCTACAAATACCTTTCCCCAGTAAACTGTCCAAATGTAAATTACGTTTAAAAGTCTGCACATGGCAAGTTTAGTGGCTACAAGTACTTTTTGCCAATAAACGGTCCAAATGTAAATTACGTTTAAAAGACTACACATGGCAAGTTTAGTGGCGGAAAGTACTTTTGCCAGTAAATTGTCCAAATGTAAATTACGTATAAAAGTCTACACATGGCAAGTGTAAGTAATCTGGCCAAATTTTAATTACGTTTAATAACCTACTCATGGCAAGTTTAGTGGCTACAAATACCTTTCCCCAGTAAACTGTCCAAATGTAAATTACGTTTAAAACTCTACACATGGCAAGTTTAGTGGCTACAAGTACTTTTTGCCAATAAACTGTCCAAATGTAAATTACGTTTAAAATTCTGCACATGGTAGGTTTAGTGGCAGAAAATTCTTTTCGCCAGTAAACGACGCTTTAAACTATAATAATTTTGATAATTAGTAATGCCGCTGGTAGTTGACAAATAACACTAAAGCATATTTGTTTTTAGTATATTTGCATTTAAGATACTTATTTTTTGCCTTTTTATACCTTTTTATATAGTTTGAATGTGGGTGGTTTATATTTATAGTTTTAAAGATACCTAAAATTATTCTGTTCTATCTCAATACTGTCAATTTATTTTTATACAAAAAGTAAAAATAAGTTATTTTAGCTGCTCATTGAAGTCAGTATTTTCTATTCAAAGAGTATTTGAAATACTTTAAAAAGTAAACTTTCCTTTGGTGCATTCTTTATTCATGGCTGCTAATTAAATGGAAGTGAATCAGAATAATTTTCCTTTTTGAAATAGCAAACTTTTAGAGAGCGATGCCGTTGCTTTTAAAATAACTATACACCAAATTGAAAATAAAATTATTTTTAGTTCTATTTTAATTAAAAAAAAGTAAATTCAAAAACATGCACAAATACAAGATTAATTGCAAAAACAAAAGGGGGATTATTTCTAAGTTATTCTATTCTGCTGTAATATTTTCATTTTTTGTGCATCTTTTAATTAGACATCATTAAATTTCTTACTACCTATAAACACGATATCCCGTAAATTACTCACTTACCAGAGTTCCATGTCAAAGCCGAACAAATTGTGCAGGTTTTTTCTTAAAAATCGTTAACTAACGTTAGGTAATATTTTCCCAGGGCACCGTTTTTCTAATTCGATACGGTGCAAAATTGCAACAAAAATGCATTTTATTATGCAGTTGCATTTCCCTTTGATGCAACAAAATAAATTCGATACGCCATATTTAACCATTTCCTAACAGCAGACTTGTGATTTTAGAAACAAATGGAGCGTCAAGCAAGCTATGTACATTGTACAATGTTTGCGAATAGAGATCTTTAGAAAATGTAAAAGCTTTTAAAGGGAAAGGAAAATATTAAATGTCTGTATACCTTTTTACTTTGATATTGTTTAGTTTTAAGCTTTCTTTAAATTACCGAAGTAAAATTGAATTGGTTTTACAGAACTGATCAATGTCATGGCAAAATATAGTCCTATTTAGGTAAATATAATAATCAGTAAAACTTAAAATATAAAGAGAACATTTAAATGCATTTTTTCTTTTAAAAAATAAATATTTCCCTAAATTTTTTTTTATTTTTATGTTAAAACTATTTTAGCACTTTAAGCACAGTTCACTGGGCAAAATAAAAGCCTTTTGGTACCTCAATTTTATTAACAATCTACTAGAAATGTCTTTTATAAAATGATGTATAAAACTTAAAAAAAACAAATCCGTACAAGGATTTGTTGCCTCTTATTTTGTATATGAGTTTTTTAAAAATTCGAAAAAACATTTATGATCCATTTCTTAGATAAAAATAGGACTTTTTCCCTATAAAAAATGTTCTAAAATGCAACAATTTTGAACAACAGCCAGCGTAAGTTAGCAAAATAAAAACATAAACAAACAAAATGACAACAATGACAAACACACGTGATTATTTACCACAATATTAATAAATTATACGTATCAACCGCAAGAGACCATGCAAACATTTGGATTTCTCTGTGCCTGATTAGTTGGTCTCCCCTCTAATAGGGTGTTTTTAGCTTTTATTAGGTCATAAATAAAAAAAAAGAATAGAAAAAAAACACGAAATATCAAATTTCTCTAAATCAGCACTTCCTAACATCACCCTTTAAAACAACGCTATTAATATTTTTTCATTACTGAAACAATTTAAAATAAACCTAAAAACTTGTTTATTCATGATTTCCCGCTAGCTATATGTTGTTTTAAGTTATATTCGTTTATTTCCAAAAATGTCAACGACCCCATATAAAAATATCAAAAATTGCAACAAATTAATAAAATTACGTTATTTATTGTTAAAGGTCTTTACTATGTTGCTATATGTATAATCTCAGCTATAAAGCAAAATGCTGACTATTAGATCCAAAACAGCACTTTTTAACATCAGATTTTTTAAACACCCGTATTACCAATTTTTTATTACTAAAATAATATTGATGTTTCGCATGTTATAAGCAATATTCGCTCATTTTTAAACTTGTCAACGGCCCCGTATAAACCCTCTTTAACTTCAGTAACAAGCTAAACCACATTGCCTATTTAAAAAACTCTACTTAAAGTTACTTTTAAAAACTACTACTGCAACTCTTTAATATTTCTAATATTTTAATTGAATCCCTTCAGGCATTGTTCCATTTTTATTTAATCATCTTGTCTGTGGTAATAATAACTAAGTAATCAATGGACTGCCTCCAAGACGTAACCACTGTTGCCGTTTAATAAGTAGTTATTACTTTTGTTCTTGTTTGTTTTTCTTCAGGCAAATTATCAAGAATTGCAACAAAGTTATAAAATTACATAATTTATTGTTAAAGGTCTTTACTATGTTGCTATATGTATAATCTCAGCTATAAAGCAAAATGCTGACTATTAGATCCAAAACAGCACTTTTAACATCAGATTTTTTAAACACCCGTATTACCAATTTTTTATTACTAAAATAATATTGATGTTTCGCATGTTATAAGCAATATTCGCTCATTTTTAAACTTGTCAACGGCCCCGTATAAACCCTCTTTAACTTCAGTAACAAGCTAAACCACATTGCCCATTTAAAAAACTCTACTTAAAGTTACTTTAAAAAACTACTACTGCAACTCTTTAATATTTCTAATATTTTAAATTGAATCCCTTCAGGCATTGTTCCATTTTTATTTAATCATCTTGTCTGTGGTAATAATAACTAAGTAATCAATGGACTGCCTCCAAGACGTAACCACTGTTGCCGTTTAATAAGTAGTTATTACTTTTGTTCTTGTTTGTTTTTCTTCAGGCAAATTATCAAGAATTGCAACAAAGTTATAAAATTACATAATTTATTGTTAAAGGTCTTTACTAACTTGTTATAGGTATAATCTAAGCTATAGACATACTGCTTTTTGGGCAATTTATAAACATAATATTTTGTCAAAACTTTAATTGTAAAAATAAAAACGAACAATAAAAAAATTAAAATATTCTTTTATTACTCTTGGTTTTATTTAAATATATTTTTGTATGTGCATTCGGGAGATCACAATCGACTATTTTTATTTTGACTTATGACACTGAAAAATTGGTTCCTAGCACCATTATAGAATGCTCAGCAAATGCTCTTAATTTGAATAGAGAAGATCCCTCTCCAGGAGGCTATAATTTCTTGTTGCAATATAATGGTTATGCAGAAAAAAATTAAATTTATAGGTTTAGATTAATAAAACATGTATAAAATGGTATTTTGGGGAATTTTTATATGGTCATGGAAAAAATATAGTATGTAACACATGCATGCATTACTATTTTTTAATGGGGAAATCTCAAAAGGGCAAAAAAGAGGGTTCTTGCTTTTGAAAACCATATACTGAAATTTGGGGCGTATATATACATCTTTTGATGGGGGTGAGGTTCCAAAAATGTTGAAAAAAAAGGCTTAGCCTTTCAGAACCATTCAATTTTAATCATTTTTATAATTTTTAAAATTATGATAGCGTTGCCGCGATAAACGAAATTAAGCGAGCGCACGACAACTTCCAAAGTTACAGAGCCATTAAGAATTACATTTTTTTTTCTTTTCGAACACGTTTAATTACCCTGAAGGATGTATTGTTCACAGCAAATATTAATCGTTACGCCGAAGTTAGAGCTTGTCTTTTCCAAAAAAAGCATATTCGATGTGGGGAGTGTAGGTAATACGGAAAAAATATAAATAAACTGTAAATTTTTACAGATCTAATCAATTAATTAAATAAGACAATGTTATATCCAATACACAGCGAATACCTCGTCTAATCATGTGAACATATTTTTTAACCATTACATCATGACTACTACGTCAAAATAATATTATAAATTAATATTTTAAAAATGCAACTCACGGAACAAAACTTCTTTTTAATAAAAATGAATAATCCTAAATAAAAATACAGATTAAGATAAGAATCTAATAATTACAGCCAGATTAACTTCTCACCACTGAACATATTTCTATAAAAAATTAACAATATTTTTAAAAGTAATCCATACTTGCACAATACAAATAATTAACTACCTTAATTGTTTGTTCTTCTAATCTATTTTAGGTTTTTAATCCAAAGTTTAAATAATGATTACAAAAATGTTAGGACATCAATAAAATTCGATTTTAGCCGAAAATTTGTTTAAAATCTGTTAAAATAATCATGACACAATTCGTCGTCAATATTCCAAAGTGGCGTATTTCCTTTTTCAATTTGACAAGAGTGCTTTTAAGGTATTTTTTGCGACTCTTTTTTGGTAAAATGGAATACATTATTTATTTTATTTCTATAACTTTAAAGCTATCAAAATCTAGTTTATGCCAATTTGTGGTATAAAGAAGCAATTTTTCTAAGCAGTAATATCGGCTCTAGTAGATTTTTCTATTTATTGAGATACGCCACTTTGTCATATTGTTGAAGAATTACCATAAAAAAATATATTTTTAGGTAATCAGGGTGTTCCAACTCTATTTATACACGAAATATCTTCGTTAAACGTAACTAGTAGCATTATTAAAAAAGTGTATCTAAATAAACATGTTTAAATTTAGGTTTATTTTTGTATCCTGTACAGAGGCAAAATTATTTTGTGTATATATTAAGCTGGAACACCCTGTATATTTGTTTGACTTTTTTAAATTTTTAATTTTTTTCAGCCTTTTTTAAAATGTTCTCATCATATGTTACAGAATGTGGTTAAAAAATTAAAGGGTATATTCTAATATTGAATAATATAAAATAGTTTATACAGGGTGTTTCTAAACAAATGCAAAAAATTTTAGGAGGTGATTTTCCACTAAAAATAAGAAAAAAACTTCATATGAACATATGTTCTTAACGTAAACCCATTCATATATTTTTAAAAATTTTGAATGACGCACCCTTTGCACCAAACGATTTTTTGGCATACAAGAAAAAAATAATTTGTACCAGTGTCGTCATTGAGGGGTTTAAGGTAAATAATTTTTAAGAAAAACATAGTAGGCCACTGCATTTTTCTAAAATAAAAATATTTTTAAATCCCCATTTATTTTGGAACAAATTTAATCTCTGGCTAATGCAGTGGCGTATCATTTTTTTCTCAAAAACATTTACCTAAACCGCTTATGGACGACACTGGTAAAATATTTTTTTCTCGTATGCCAAAAAAAGCATGCAATTTAATTTGATTTCAACACATTTTATTCTGCCTTTAAAAATTAAATTTATTGAAATACGAATATAACCACTTTTAAATTGTTTATATTCTACCACAAAATGTTTTTATGAAAGTAATATTACTAAACTAGTACAAAATATCTTACCACTTTCTCTAATCGACCAAAAACAAAATTATAAAAGAGTTTGTCAATTCTCTATAAAGCCATAAAATAAATTGGTTTAAATTTACCGTTACTTAAAAATAATAAATAAGTATTAAATTTGTCGTTTTTAGCAAATTTTGGAAAACCACAACTTTTAACAAAAAGAAGCCTTATTTACAATGATATTACGCTTCATCGATGATTAAAATTTTATTTAAAATATATATTACTTAAAAACGAAATGAAGACTGAAAAAATAGGAAAACAATAACATATTAGGAAATAACCTTGCAATAGATATATAACTAAAAGTTTTAAACTAGGGCAGTTATAAATTATTTACGAATTTTATGTCTCGAATATCTTCCAAAGTTCGGTAAACACTGTACGTCGACTCCGTAATAAAATAAAACGTTTAAGTTATTATTATAACAATATGAAAATAATAAATATACTATACATATATATTATTTTATACTATTAAAAATTTACTCTTAATTTTATTAACTTTTATTATTTAGAACCACATTTCGAAAAATCAAAACCGCGAAGATCAACTAATTAAATATTCACTCTTGACAAAAATGCATATAATTAAAATTGTTGTATTCTCTAATACTTACCTTTTGGGAGTTTGACAGGAAGGAAAATTAGTCTTACCTAAAAAGAAAAAAAAAAGTAAGAATTTGGAATCCACACACAATGTATATTTACTATTAAGTCATTAAACATGATTACTGTCAATTAAAAAAAAATATATTCTTTTGGTGTTAAATTAATAAATTAAAATACGAATTAAATTTAAAATTTTATTGTTAGGACTATTTCGTTTCTAGGTTATACGGTGTGTCTACGTAAGTTGGCGTCATATGGAATTTTTTTATTATTGATGTTACGAAAAAAAATTTTTTTATAAAAGTTCTGGTTCATGGTCCAAAACCTAAAAGCATCCATCAGATATCAAATTGTATCAGTCCTCTACGAGATTTGGCCAAAAATGAAGGCATTTTAAAGTTTTTAATTTAAAAAAATAACATTTTAGTTACGGGACAGAGGGAATAACAGGAGATTTCGAAAGCAGATAATGATGACGTCGGTGGCTTCTTTACTAAGCAGCGCAGACCCCACTCAGGTTTTTTGCTAATATCAAAATTGTTGTAAGGAAAAAATGTTAAAAATTAAAATTACTTCTAAATTTACAATTTTGTTTATTTACAAAAAAAATGCGATAATGGTAGTTATAGTTTTAAACAAAAAGAATGAACACTAATGCACAAAAATTAAATTTTCTCAGAAAAAAAAATAAAATAAAAAAATTACACATATTCAGTAGGGGGCGTCCATAAATTACGTGAGACGTTTTAGGGGGAGGGGTCGAGCAAAATCTACCAAATCCTCACTGAGGGGGAAATGGGGGTCTGTGAAAATCTCACGTAATTTTTGTGTAGGTAAGAAAATAAATTTGGGACAGGCCTCCCCCAGGAAAATGTGATGTATGCATTGTTGTTTTTTTTGTTTTATTGGATGGATGAATCTTTTGCTCTTCTATATTTTTTTGAAACAAAATCAATTTCCCGGTCTCGGCTGCTTTTAAGCTTCTATATCCTTAATCATAAATCTCACGTGAGATTAGATAGGGGGGAGGAGGGGTTAAAGAAAATCTCACCTAATCTCACCAAGGGGGAGGGGGGTCCAAAATATGGAAAAACATCTCACGTAATTTATGGATCGGCCCCGAAGTAATTTTGCGATATTAGTAAAATAAAACTATCTTACTCTTGAGCAAAAATTAAAATTTTGGCCAAGCCTCATATCACTGCAAAAATTAATATCTAATGGATTATTTTTAGGTTTTTGACCATGCAGAGCTTTTATAAAAAATAACTTTTTTCGGGAAAAAAGTCACATCGAAAATGTAAAAAACAAATAGTTAAACAGTCAAAGTTTAAACAAAAGTAGGCATGTCCAAAATTATTTTTGATTTTTCTTAAAAATTAAACAATAATAAAGGAAATTATTACGAAATAGGCTCCACAAATGGTATAATAATTTAACATAACTACAATTTTAGTTGTAATTTAGTAATAACAATATGAAACTTTTTTTGCGTTTTTCAAAATATTTTTTGTAAAATGTTAATTATTATATTTACCTGAGAGGTTCTCCAGGGTACTTTTAAGTTGATAATTTTCCTAACACTGTATAGAATGCTGTGGAAAAGAACATTTTTCAGATAAAATTATGTCCGAAAGTGCTTTGTTTTCAAGATACAGGGTGTTAAAGTTTTAAGAAAAAATGCCTTTTTGTCATAACTTTCCTACCACTTCAGATGTTATCACAAAATTTGGTAGGTACACTTCTTTGACCATTCTGTTACATTTTCGTTGTAAAGTTAAAAAAATTACCAGTGCCGTTTGAACAAAATTTAATTGAATTTTTTAAGAAAATAGTACGCTACAGCTTTTCTTGGAATCCATATAATTTATTAAATAATAAATTACTTTGGAGTTAATTTGGTCACTTATTTTGTACGACGAACGGTTTTCGTATAAATAAATAAAAGCTATTTTGATGCATGGCAAAATCGTCAATCCCTGATATGGTATTTTGCATGTAAATTCGTTTTTGACTTTATTAATAACTAGCTATGATTCCCAGCTTCGCTCGGGAGTTGATATGAGACTAAATAACCGTTGTCTCTGAATGAAGTTCAAATACTCGACAACAGATGGCGCCACTACACGTACTCTAAGTTGAAGGGCTGGAAGAGTCCTTATATCTTTAAAATACGCCCCTTAGGGTAAAACGAAACTTTCTTGTTCGAGGGGGATAGGGTCACACTATATAAGTCCCTTTATTGTATCGGGACTCTTTTAAGTTTTATCGGCGCGCACATTTTATCAACTTAATTTTATTATATATAATGATTATAACGACGGTTTGTTCTTTTATTAAGTTTAAATTGAAGTAATGTAAGTTTTGACTTTTTTAATACAAATTAGACAAAAACGAATTTTACATACAAAACACCAAATTAGATTTTAGCGATTTTGCCACGCATCAAAATGGCTTCAATTTTTTAAACGAAAAAGTTTATCGTACGAAAATATAAGAGATCAAATTACCTCCAAAGTAAATGATTATTGCAAAATATTTAATATTGATTCGAAGAAAAAGCAGTATCATTACAATGTTTTTTTATATAATATAAATAAATAATAATAATAAATATATATATATATATATATATATATATTATTATTTAATATTCTTGGGATTAAAGGCCAGATAAAACATTTTCTTTATAAAATACTATTTTAATTTTAACGTTTCGGCTCTCGGTGTGAGGCCTTCATCAGAACTTATTAGATAGAAATTTCCATGTCCAGTCAGTGTTAAATTTAAATATAAACACAAATATTTTTGGACGATCACATAAAGGACTTTAGTATACATATACATACACATAGCGACACAATTTTAAATTCTAATAATAAAGTGCAGCAGCTGTTATGAGTATTATTTTTGTTTTTTTTTATAAATTTAAATTATTCAATATACATATAGAAGGCAAAGAAAAAAAAACACATCTAAATATATATATATATATATATATATATATATATATATATATATAATCTTGTTCGAACGCCTATCATGTAAAATGTTTTAAAAACTTTTTACAGCTAGAAAATGTAACATATTGGTCAAACGAAGTGAACCAAATTTGTGATAATATATTGTGATAATATATGAAGTGGTGATAGTTATGACAAAAAAGATTACAGCTCAAAATTTAACACCCTGTATCTTGGAAACGAAGTAATTTCGGTCATAATTTAATCTAAAACTTTCTTATTTTCTTCCATTCTATACAGTGTTAAAGGAAAAATATTAACTTAAAAGAACCCTGTATATTCCTAAAATATTTGCTACACTTAAGTTTTTATTTCTACCAACTAAAAGTATTTGATTTCAAAATGTATCCCTTGCTTCAAGGGTTCGCAAATTATTCGGGTACACACATTGAAACCCACTCAATTTGTTTAATTGAAACTAATCTACGCATTGTGCAAATTTATCTTGAGGGAGTGACCGCAGATAGAGACCAAATAACAAACATAATTAAATGCTTCCACGGCTTTTCCATGGAATAATTATTTTAATTTTGCGTCTTTTGTTAATTAGTGGTGTTCATTAGTGAAATTGGGATATACGAGAAGATGATTTAAGGTTATTCTGTGAAATGTTCCGAGATAATAAAGAAATTTCGGGAAGATAATGGTACAATTAGATCATTTAATGAACTCGATACAGGCCTATTAAGGACACAAATAATTTGTGTTTTTGTTACCGCTAACTATGTATTTTGGGCAAAAAGCAAGTCAGCTTCCATATTATATAATATCTCAAAATGATAATTTTTATTATTATCACTACTTTAACCATGCTTAAGTTAAAATTCCTTGCGCATTTCGGATACTTTTTTGAACATGGTAATTCTTTAATATCGACAAAAATTTTACAAAACGAACTTCTAAATAAAAACACAAAAAACTATATAAAAGTAAAATATTTTAAAGATTTAAAAATTCATAAGTAAGAAACATTAATTTTCCAGTTTTTGTCAAACATTATTTTCTTAAAAATAGCGGGAATGCCGAAGCGTGAGAAAACGACGAAAAATCAATTTTAGCGGTGAAATATATAGGTAAAAAAAAAAAAGTTACAGAAGGCACAGGCAAGATACAGACTGTCCAAGGATGGGGGTTTCAAGAGGACAAATGGACCGAAAATTTCATTTTCCAAAAAGTCATTTTCATAAAATTACTGCCTGTAAAAAACTATGAATAACAAGAGAAAATGTTGATTTTTACACAAGTAAACTACCTCATTTTTATTTTAATCAAAATGTTCGGAAATTTTATTTATAATAAAGTTTGTAATCGACAAAAATAATAAGACAAAATTTTATTGAAGTTTATGATTTGGCAAAACGCCTTGGATTACATTCTGCCACAAATTGTGTTGAGTAAAAATTTGGAGAAAGCAGGTGTTTAAAAGGCATTTCTTTTATATTATTTTATAATAGGAACTTAAAAAATAATTTTTAATAAGTCCAAAATTAGTGTCTTGAAACTTTTTGATACTCCTGTAACATTATCAAAGTATTTAAAATTATATTCTAACTAAATTTCACAAAGATATTTTGCCTAAAAATAAAAAACAAGGGTAGTTTACTCTTGGAGAAAAATAATGTTTTTGAAGTTTTTGCGAACCCTGTATACCATAATTAGCATTTTCTCTTCGTGAATTATTTTTTTCATTATAAACGAGTTTAACTTTCTACAATTTATATATAACTTTTCCTTGAACATTTATATTTGTTGTCTATTTGTCCTCTTGTAAAGCCCCACTCGTGGACAGTATTCATAGGTTTTGTAGAATTTTCTATAATAGCTATACACACAGAAAAAAATGTCTTGTTTAAGCAAATACAAGGTTTTAAAAATATGCATTCTTTTTGAATAGTTGTGCTTTTAAACCAAGATTTATTTCTTACTTTAAAATAATAGTGGTTCTTAAACTGGGAGAAAAAAATACTTTAATTTATGTCTTTAATGTAAAAGAAATTCTTTAAATTAAAATATCCTTAGTATTATTTTAAGAATATCAGAATCAAGAAATAAGAACCTAAAGATTTATGATTTAAGCTCTTTAATATCTTAAATATAAGTTTTAAGATTTTAAACAAAAGAAATATTAAATGTTTCTATCAAAATATTAATGAATTTTCTTTAAAATAATAGGTTCTTATTTTAAGAACCTATACCAAAATCTTTAACCTTTATGTCAAAGAACCTATTTCTTTAATATAAGTATTCACTGAATTATGCTTTTTAGTACGGTATCAACGGTACGATTATATCCTACCGTCGAACAACGAAAGTTTTTTTTTATAAGATACACTTGTTATTCGTATTATTCAACTTGGACCCGGTACAGCCAGTTTGATAAGTCCTATGAGGTTCGGCAAAACGCATCATCGATGGAGAAAAGAGGTCTCGGTGAATGACATGATAAGCAGGAATTCCTCTCTTAACTATCAAAAGAGAACTAGTTGTTTATTTAATATAATTATCTTGAATTACTTGAATTAAATTTTATTTCAGTCTGTAGTTATTTAGTATCTTGTCTTAAAGCAGAATCTCCGGTGGAAGAAGCGCTCGATGTTTTTAACGGAATACATCGTTCATTAATGTAGAGCCATTGGGGTTACTAAATAAAATAAGGTTATTTTTATTACAAAAGCGCCTTCTTTTGAATTTAGTACGCAAAGCTGAAAACATATTTTTTTCTGTTTGAGATCCTAGGGACATATTTTTAACATTGTTTTGCTGTTTACGTTTTTAATTGTTTAATAGGGAACGAAATAAATATAACATTTAAAATTAAAGACTTTGGGGCAAAAACCGGACAACTCCATTTTTGGCCAAAATGACATTTTCACGTAGTCGTATTTTCTAAAGAAAAGTGAATAAATTGGTGCAAAAATCGTACAAGTTCGAAGTAATTAACATCGCTATCAGAATTTTGAACATTGCTGATGACATATTTTGGGACAAAAACCGGACAAGTCCAAAACATATTAACATCGCTCATAGTCCACGACATAGTTTGGAGCAAAAAGCGGACAAGTCCGAAATGGTGTGATTTTTGCACTAAACGTTTAAATTATCTATGGCGTGTTTACATCACGTCGAAAACATCTTCTGCAAACTAACAGTTGAGTGTGTAGTCTAATACTTTTACCTGTTGAAATTCAAAAATAATTGCCTTGTTAGGATTACTCAGGATATTCATACGGTCTTTACCGAACATTTTAAGCCCCTATTTACTATTTATAGCCTTCTATTACAAATAAAACCTTCAAGTTTTCTATTTTAAATTGAAATATGTGAGTCGATGGTTACAGCAAAGAATAGAAATCCATAGAACCTCACAAGTAAGATTTCAGCGTAGCCTAAAATTTTAGTACCTACCCTGAAACCCAGATAGCGAAAGTTGGCACCGGGCCAATCAGAAAATTGGTCAATGCCTATGTCGAGTTTCTATTGGTCGACTGGACTACTTTCGCTATTTGATGGTCAGGGCAGGTACTAAAATTTCAGGAGTAAGCTGAAATCTTACTTGTGAGGTTCTATGAAGTTTTATTCTTTGGTTACAGGTTACAGGACAGCATATAGCAAATTTTCTAGTAAAACGTTTTTTTCATTTAATTAAAGAAAATAAATTTAAAGATGCTTAAGTGTTAGTACAGAAATATGTTTCAAAAGCTAACAATATTTTAGACGTTGATTCTGAAATCTTACAAATTTTGGTAATTCAGAAGAACCACCGCCTATGACTCAGACTCTTTCTTATACGATAACCATTTAAATAAGTGTTTAATTTTAATAAAAATGTATTTTCGGAACTTTTTGTGGCTCATGTGGGGCAAATCTCGGACAAATCCAAATTTTTAAAAAAATCCTTCACCTTTGTTTTTTAAAAAGACTTTTAATATACCAAATAGTGGAGTCCATAAGAACTGTAAATAGAAGAAAAAAACCTAATTTTGTTTATAATAATTTTACTTTATGCTATACAGTTCTCTTTAAACTGCCAACAATTTTGAAAAATGGACTTGTCCGGTCTTTGCCCCAAAGTTTTTAATTATACATATTGTGCTTCTAAGATCTACCAACCTTAAATGACATTTTTATTGTTAAATAAATATCGTCGGTTTAATGGTAAAAGTCACTAAGTACATTTTGCTATAACGAACATTTTTAAGGTTTTTATAAAAATAATTTTTTACATTCATTAATCCTTATTGAGATATTATATGTACATCTATAAATGTTTCATTAAAAATTTTGTATAAAATCGTTGTTATTCCCTGAACCAAAAATGTCACTTAATGAGCTTTACTTTTAAACCGACAAATATAGCATCAAAAGATACAGAGTACGGGGAAAAATTTATGATTATTTTTCTCATGGACCAATCAGACACCATAATTTTTTAAATAAATGTATTGAGGTGAATAAATTTCTGTCTTCCATACTGACAATCAAAACTGTTAGAATATGTCAAGTTTCGTTATCAATAAAGTTTTTTTCTTGTTGGTTTTAATCTAAGTTTTCAAAAAATATTCTAACTTTCCAAATATTTTTGCAAGATTGTGCTTGGTAAATAGTTTTATGGACAATAATTAAAAAAACTCTAAAAACAATAGCACAAAGATAAACCTTAGGCCTGCCTTAACCTTTTATATTTCGTTTTTACACATTAAAATATTTAAAGCAAGTTTTTTTATCTTTGGACAAACCACGAAGGCTAAAAGCCTAAATACTAACGTACCGTGGGTGTTTTAAGCAAGGTAAGAGGGAGTTTGTTCACACGGGACATAAATTCTTGAAGATTTGGGGGGAAGGAAAGACATCCGCGGGCAGCAGGTTCCACGATCTAGCAACTCTAGGGATAAAAGAACGAACAAAGTGAGAAGTTCGGGGCCTGTCCAGTTGGACCGTATAGGGATGCATACGCGCGGAACCACGAGTTTCTCTGTTGGGCACCGTGAGTGGAGGAACTATACTGGACAATTCTTCAGAGCAGAAGCCATGAAAGTACCTATAAAAAGCGATAAATCCCCTCAGCCCGACGATGGGCAAGAGAGGGAGCCTTTCTGTAAGTAAAGGATCATTAGTGAGACGAATAGCTCTTCTTTGAATAGAATCAAGAATGCTTAGGGTTGTGGGGGACGCCATGCCCCAGATATGAGAACAATATTCCAAGGGAGGTCGGATTTGGGACACATATAAAGTGTATAAATTAGAAGCGGAAAAATACTTTTTGGCTCGAAAGAGAAAAAGCTTTTTGAAGCTGCCGTGGTTATAGATACAATGTGTTTATGCCAGTTAAGGATACTTTCAAATGTGACGCCCACAAGATTGAAAGTGTCTTTGCTCTGTAAAACTTGGCCGCTCATAAGTAGAGGATGAGTATTTGATGACTATTTTCGCGACAAGGAACATGAACGTAAATAACGCAAAACAGTTTTTATTTTGTAGAATTTGTAAATTAACTTGTATTTCGCTAACCCATAAATAATCAGTCCACTGCACTATTTTCAAAACATTAGGTAACTGGACCGAATATATACAAATATGTAGTTTAAAATCCGAAATATTGGTAAACAACCTATAAATCCAAAATAAATATTCAAATGAAAACATCCATTAGTTGATTCGACTAGACAAATATCCTGCAAAATTATGAATATTCGTTTCATTGTTATTTACTGGCTCAATAATTATTTTGAGGGAATTTTCGTATGCTGTGAATTATGAACATATACTTTATGAAATATGAGTTATAATTTGTACAATGTAACCCTATGTCATTTCCGGATGTAATAATTCAAAGTTGACAATACTACAGGGTACTACAAAATGTTCTAGAAAAGAACATAAATATGTATTACTGCAGATTCTACGTATAAAAACGTGAACAATGTCGTAGAAAAATTGATATGAAAATACTTTTTCAGCTTTTCCGTCTTTAATACTTTATTTTCCAATTAATTTTTTTATTTAATCATCACTCATTTACACTGACCATCACGAAGAAACCATTTCCGACATTTGATTTTATCTCAAACTTTACCCAAGTGCTTTATAATAAAATATACATTTTTTTAAATGAGTGCATTGACACCCACGGTTCGTTAGTATTTAGGCTTTGGATTGTCCAAAGAAAAAAATTAAAATAAAAAAAATCAAAATAGCTCTAATAATCTATTTGTGTAAAAACGAGCGTCCATTTTGCTAATCTTATCTATATTTTTCATAAAACTATTGCCATTAGGAATTTTTTCATTATAAAATCTTTTTATGTCAGTTCGACCAAAAACCGGGGCGTAACAACATTCTATGTCACCCGGTATATTTGCTGATGTGGGTCCTATATCTAAGTTTTTAAAACTAGTTAAAATGAATTTTTATTTAAATTTACCACCTTTTTAAGTTAAAAATCCTGTTTTTTATTTACATATAAAAATTAAAAAGTTTAAATTTCATATTAAGTCGCCTAATTTATATAAGTTTGCCGCCAGTGTTTTCCCTTTTAATTAATGTTGATTATAAACCGTGCGTTTTTAAAAGAAAGAGTTTTGCAATGCTTTTTATGGTCTAGAAACAAGCTACTAAGTGGGTTTTTTATTCTAACCAAAACACATATGCGAAAAAAATAAGATATAAAATCTGTATTTTTATTTGCTTGAATCTAAAAAAAGCACAAAAATTTTACACTTATTTATACAGTCAGTGGCGTACGGTTTGTTAGAAATAGTTCCTTCAGCTTAAGCCGCTTGAGACGCCATCACTGGACCTAATAAAATGAAATTAAGCTAGTGTTAAAGCACCTCTCTAATTCCATAAAAACTGCCAAATTAAAAACAAAACTGGGTAAAAGATATTTAAGTAAGTTACTGCCTTTTCATATTGAAGCGAAAGACGGAAATACGGGCGACGGACCAACGCTATCGAAATGTATGGCGTCAAATGAAACCTTTCATACGCAGAGAACGGGGAAATTTGGCAAACTCAAAGGCTTCGTATAATTTTTTATCTCTCTGTCCGTCAAAACCAGCTTTGTGTATAAAGGCGCTTATAAAAAAAAAAAAACAAGTTTTATAGTGTGGAAAATACGGTGATTTTTCGGTAACCGGTGAAACGGCGACGGTGATTTTAAATAGTTATTTCCAATCACTGCAGTGACTTGAAATATACATAAATATTTAACTAAAAATGGAAATATAAAAACAGCTCGGTGTCTGACAACGAATACGAATATATTATTTATGCAGCTCTTATCGGTTTTCATTGACATGCAGCATAATATTTATTGATTTTCTAAAAATAAATATTATGCTGCAAATTAAATTAACAGTAATATTACGAAATCTAAATTTTTTGGGCTCGTAACTCAAATAATCATTTTTATATAAGGTGTAACAACAACAAGCTTAATGTGATATATTGCAATATTATTATGTAAAAATAATATCAAGTTTTAGGGTTTATTCATTACCTACTTTCAAAAATAAAAAAACACATTTTTTATTAATCGAACACCATTTTAACATTTTTAACTTAAATTCAATTACAAAAAATATAAATATAAAATAAAAACTTTTTTAAAGCAAAACGAAAACGCATAATAAAAAATAAAAATTTTAAATTCTTTAAATATATAAAAATAAAACAAAATGTAGCTTACTTTTTTCCCAATAAAAATAAAAAATTAGCATTAAGAAAGATTAGTTTTTCAGCTTTGTTTGCACTTAATTTATTTCTACGGTCGGTTAATATTAACCCGGCTTTGGAAAACAGTCTTTCACATGGCTTGGCGGTGCCCGCCACCCTCCACGTCTAAACAATATAAATATCATATCAGCTTAAATCACTGTTTTCCTTCACATATTATTTTTAAATAATAATTCATAGGTATATCATAAGTTCGATCGGCGCCAGTGATTTTCCATTCACCGGTGAAATATCAGGCGGTTATCTCCATGCGTGTCGTGTCGATGCCGATTGCAGTATTCGCTTCGATCACTGATCACCGTATTTGCAAAAAGTAAATCACTAGCAGCGCCAGTGATTTTCCATTCACCGGTGAAATATCGCGGTTATTGATATATCGCCCAACACTAAAGTTTTACACTCACATCTTGAGAACGAGGAATTTTCGGACCCATGTATATATGAACTTTCTTCATCTTTTAACAGAAAAATCTGCCCTTAAATGATAATAACACCCCTGTATAACCTGCATATGCTTTGAATCGCATCATTTTAGATTTTTGTTTGTGCTGCAATCGTAAAACGAAACTGATTAATATCAAATTCATGTGTTTTTAAAACAAATAAACTATACAGATTGATAGCGATATTCATGAATAATTTGCATTGAGTTATTATGAAAATACTGAACTAATTACTCTTGAGTAGACAGCATTTATTTATTATTCTGTAAATGGAACATAATTTGGTATAAGAGAATTAGCACAGAGCTATGCAAAATAAATCGTGTTGTTCTTTTAGAGTATCAGAGAGTTTTTTTCACCTGATATTTTTAATATTAGTGTAGCAGCTATAATAAAAGCATAATTTATTTACTAGTTTTACACCAGTGGCGACTCTAAAAGGTAACGTGGCGCTGCCCTTCCATAAAAATACACTATACTACATGCTTATCATGCCGTATTTGTACTAGATTAATGAATTATTTTTCTTTAAATCTGCCAATAGACTCGAAAATCCGCCCGGACAGTCAAGCCAGAAAAAAGTTAAATATGCAACAAGCCGCCAGTAGTCATGACACCGTTGACGAGACGACTGCTTGGTTTAGGTCTCTAAAACAATTTTGTTTTTTTCATACTGGATCATATGTAAGACATTTTTTGTTTTATTATTTATTCTTAGTTGTCTCAGGCTTTCCTACAGGATGTCCTAATTCTATTTATACACGAAATAACTCGCCCCTGTACAAGATACAGAAATAAACTTAAAACAAAAACTGTTTATTTAAATACACTCTTTTATTAACAGTATCTCAGTTATTATACAAGGTGTCTCAAAACATAATTTTAATCCGTCAAATAGGTTTTTTTAAATGGAACACCCCTGTATAAATTAACATATTTTGATTCTGTATTAAATTCTACTTCAAAATGTGTAACACACTATACGTGAATTATTGCTGGTTTTTGAGATATCGGCACTATGGTGATATACTCATTAACGATAAAAAGGAAAAACATATTTGGGTTCTAAATATTTTTAAATAAGAAGCCGTAAAAGTATCTATAGAAGAGCGATAGATCTCCCACAGCTCGACGATGGGCAAGTGAAGGAAGTCTCTTGAGTAGTAAAGGATCATTAATAAGACGAACAGCCCTTCTTGAATGGCATCAAGAATGCTGAGGGTTGTAGGGGATGCCATTCCCCAGACATGAGAACAATATTCCAGAGAGGGTCGAATTTGGGATACATACAAAGTGTATAAATTGAAAGGGAGAAAAATACTTTTGGCTCGGAAAAGATATCCAAGCTTTTTTGAAGCCGCGGTGGCTGTAGATACAATGTGTTTATGCCAGTTAAGGTTATTCTCAAATGTGACGCCTCACAAGGTTAAATGTGTCCCCGTTCTGTGACATAACCTGGCCACTCATAAGCAAAGGATGAGTGTTTGATGATTTTTTTTCGCGACAAGGAACACGATTGTGTTTTGGATGCATAAATTGAACAAGATTTTTAGTGCCTCAATCCAGTATCATCAAAATTGAGATCCTGTGAAAGAGATATCTGCATCGCCCTGCGTTTGCTTTCCAAGTCGGGTTGAGAGATTGGTTTGGGAACCTGAAAAGTGGAGTGAAGGGTACTATCGTCAGCATAACTATGAATGGGATTGGTTGTGGAAGAAAGAAGGTCGTTGATGTGAAGAAGAAACAAAGTTGGTGGTAGTACTGAACCCTGAGGCAGTCCAGCATTAATTTCGTGAAAGCTTGAAGAGTGGCCATCAACAATGACTGATATACGTCGATTAGAAAGATAACTGAAGAGCCAAGAGCAGAGTTTAGTTGGAAGACCGTAGGAGGGAAGTTTATTAAGAAGTACTGTCAATTAAAGGAGTGTATTCAAATAAACATTTTTTATTTTAAGTTTATTTTTGTATCCTGTACAGGAGCAAAGTTATTTCGTGTAAAAATAGAGTTGGGACACCTTGTATAAATAAATGTTTTCCAAAATACAAACGCTTAGTTATGCAATCAATAATTGCATTCGATAAATCAAAATGCGTGTAAAAATATCCATTGCATTATCCGACATTCTTGATTTTCCTAGTAAAATGAACAGCACACAAACATTACAAAAAATAATCCTAAAAAGAAAGTCCTTTATTAACGCGTCTACTTACATTCCACATAGAAACGATCGACCAAAAAACATAAATGTTCCAGACCGCTTTAAAGTTTACTGCATCTAATAAAACTTTAAAGCTCTCTTCTTTGAGAGGCTCGTCAAACGTTTTAATGATCCCTTCAAAAACTTCTAAAGTTTTCTAGTTTTTAGAGTGAATCGGGGATTCCGCGTTCATGCAAGTGTCGCTTCTAAAGTTTCTCTTTAATACAACTCAAAGTTTCTTTTTTGTTTCGATGTTACACGCTACTGTTTTTAAACGTCTCTCGAAATTGACACCCCGAAATTGAATTGGAATTGCATCGAGTAGTTTTTTTTTGGAAACCTTTTAACTGTATGGCACGGATCTCGGGATCTAGATAAATTTTCTTTTTTAAAACTTACAACAGTGAAAATGGAAGACATAACGACCGATAACACGATTTGGTCGTTCCATTTCGTTAAAGAAAAAACAAGTTTTTGTATATACAGAGAAGTCATCCTTAAAAATGTTTGGGTACATTGGCAACAAAACTCTATTTGGCGTTATTATTAAAAACCATGTTATTTATCGTCTGTTTGAATGTGGTAGACAATGATTCTTCATAAATGAAGAAATGCAAAATGAAAGAATTTCTGAGTTTCATTGTCTTTTATTTTAACCATTCACACAACGTTTCGGACAGTCCTATCTCTGTCCGTTTACAAGTATAAACTCAATTTACACTTGAGACACTCAGTCCTATCTTTGTCCGTTTACAAGTGTAAAGTCAATTTTACATTTAAGACACTTTTACACTTGAAAACGGACAGAGATAGGACTGTCCGAAACGTTGTGTGAATGGTTAAAATAAAGTCCGAAAGTCTTGCAGTATCATAACATTTATGTTCTTCGTACCAAGAATATTTAAAAATAATTTAAGTTAATACAAAAAAAAAACCATTTAAAATTTATCATTCCGAAATGTAATGTGTAATGTGAAATGTAACAAATGTGAAAATTTATTGTTTTTCGGAAAAGAAAACGATCTTTTTCGTCGATAATGACATTTTTACCATAATCACAAATCTCGGCTATAGAAGACGGACATTTTTTCTTGTCTTGAGCCTTTGGGCCAAAGAAAAATCAGTTTCTCGTGTCAAAATAATACAAGAACAAAATATCTTCTCTGGGCGGATCCTCCCTGATATACAGAGTGTTCCTAGTTGCGGTAAGAAAATTAAAAAGCGTATTCCTGAGCTAATTTTTATAAACAGCTTCAGAAACGCTTTGTTTCTAACATACATGGTATTAAACTTTTAAAAGGAAAATCGGGTTTTTATTAATATGTTAAATATGCTATGGCTTATCCGATTTTCATAAAATTTGACTGTGGTATTTGTAGGAATACGAGGTTAATTTAGCCAATAATTCATTTTAAATATTTAGAACAGTGGCGCATCTCAGCTAATAGTATTGACAAAAAATGTACGCCACTGACTTCTTGGGCAACTTTTATCCTTTTTTTTTTGATAAAACACCTAAAAATACAACTATTCTTATATTTTTACATAGATTGCTTAGTTTTCCAGAAAAAAATAATAAAATCCACTAAACTGCATATTCCTGGAAAATACAAAGAAACATTAGGACATATTTTCCTTTTTAAAATTAAGTGTTTTAACCTAATATTAGCAATTAGATAACAACAAACAACAAATACTTAATGAAATATCGATTATATCTAGTCTAACAAATTTTACTAAAAACAAAGTGTTTTTGAAATGTTTTAGGTTTTTTAAAAAAAGTTTAAAACCCTATGTACAAAAATTTGAGTACTCATGTTTATATAACTTTTTTTATATAAATATAGCTTAGGAGTACCCCTTAAATTTTCTTACCGCAAATAAGAAACACCGGTATATTTACGTACTTAACAAAAAATGCACTTAGCAGAAATAGAACAAAAGCACTTTCTAACAGTAACTATGCATTATTATTTAATTGACTCATCATGGCTCATCTCCTTTAAAATTGAAAATTACAGCAAATTAAGAACGATATTTTATGAAAAACGGTGCAATCTGGTCGAAAGCGTGTTTATGCTTATGCCTGTGCTGATTGTAATTGCACTTAAACGCCTAATTTATTACTGTGTTTAAAAGAGAAAACTTTGTTCTAATCTTACATGTGGTCTACTTAAGTGCTTGTACTTAACAACTGGTTTCATACGCACGTTGTAATTAGAGCTGTAATCAATCAGTTAAATTGCTGACTAGTTATGGCTTGTTTTTGATAACTTAAGTTTATTAGCACAGTTAGGCACGCGTATAGTTCCACAGGGGTTTTAAGGTATGCGTCAACTAGAGACGGACGGGCAGACAATTTTTTAAACCATCTGCTCCAATACGACGCGCTTCTAATAGACGCACTCTGACTTGTTTACAAACCAGGCGAAGCGACAGCGGTCCGGCCCATCCATCTCTAGTGGACGCCTACCTTTAGTGCGTTTTTACACACCACGGCAAAACCCGATGCCTAGTTCAATATATACAGACTGTCCACGAATGGGGTTAACACGGGGACAAATCGACCAAAAATTTCGTTTTTCGAAAAAAGTCACTCTTCATAAAAATTTTAGCTTGTAAATAAATTTTAATGTGGATTTTGTATACAGGGCTCGCAAAAACTTAAAAATCATGATTTTTCTACAGGAGTAAACTACCTTTATTTTTTATTTTTCTGCAAAATATAATTTTAAAAATTTATTTATGAGAGCATTTTTAATAACTTTATTAAAGTTACAGGGGTATCAAAAAGATTCATAAAACTGATTTTAAAGTTATCAAAAATTATTTATTTTAAATTTTTATAATAAAATGACCTAAAGAACTTTAAAAATTTGCTTTTAAAACACCTACTATTTCCTAATTCCTTAAAAACACAAAAAATGACGCGTGACATTTAACATTGACACATATGGCGGTATGAATATTCGTGGTAGACTCGTTACGAGGAACCCCTTTACCCCAAAAAAGTTTTAAAACTGTTCATCATGAAGTCCATTTCATTACTTACCCAGGGACTAAAGCGTTTTATTTAAATTCGCATATATAAGCATTAAAGCGCTCGTGTAAATTTAATATATCGCATCAGCTATTTTAAAGGTATATCGGCCACTAATGCAATAACAAAACAAGCACTATTAGTCACCCAATCCGAAAGGTTTACATGCCGGTATTCGCGTTAGACTTTCTTCTTTCCACGCATTGCCTGTACACATATTATGTATATTTGACTGGCTGATTCTGTATGTCTATATATAAAAACAAGCAATTACTTATTTACTGTTGATACCATGCATGCCTATAAAAAAAAATTAACAGTGTATCTATTAATTTTGGGCTCGCTACTGAAATTTGGGACTTTTGTTTAAAAAAATTGACACAAGTTTGTAGACACAATAAAATAGGGGACATTATAATTAATTTTTTTATTTTTACAAGTGTATTTTTTTAATCAGTGTTTTATTTTCGCACGATATTCTGCAAAAATAACTGTAATCTATTATTCTTAAAATTACATTTTTACCAATAACAGCTGTATTTTTAAGATATTGACTTTCAAAATACATAAGAAGAACGCGATGCATTACCGCCGATAAAAATTGAGTTACAATTTTTTTAAAGCACAAAATTTTGAGATCGGCCAACACAAAGTACTTATAATTGCAAAAAAGTCACGTTACTCCAAGAAAAATATCTCGCAACATAAAGAAAATCCAGACCGTCATTTTAATCCACCTGTTCTTTGTAAATAAACAAAATAAATCGTTTGACGGGTTGATTTAAAATAGAAATATTTTGAATACCTAATATCGTATTAAAATAAATCAAATAAAAACCGTCAATACACCTCCATTTGCCGAAATCACTCGCCAATGAAAAATATCAAAGCTGAAAGTTTATATTCTTGAAATGTCATGATCGCGTGCTGGAACGATATAGGACGCTTTCAGGCGAGACGGTTAAAAACCACTTCACTTCGTTCGCAGAAAAGGCTCTTTTATTCCTGCATGCTCTATGCCACGGCTATAACATTTGGAGACACCGCCAGCCGGCGCGATAGAGCCGAACATTATTTTACTCTATAAAAGTTAAGTAGTGCATTATAGAGTTCCAGGGACGTAGGACTGCTGTGTCGGCAGTATAAATTAGTGTGTTTTGTCAAAAAATACAAATCCATAGAACCTCACAAGTGAGACGTACCCTAAAATTTTAGTACCTAACCTGACCACCAGATAGCGAAAAGTACCGGACCAATCGGAAAATTGGTCGATGCCCATCAAGGTTAGTTTATATTTATAAAGTTGCGACATATCCTCAACTTTTAAGCGGTTCGAGGTCGGGGACGCAAGGAAGGGCACTCCACGGAGAAAAGCTGGCAAGACTGGTTAAAATTAAAGCTGATGATCAATACAGTGGTGTCTAGAATTTGCGCATTTCATTATGCATTGTTTTGGAAGTGATATTTGTTGAAAGATGTAATTCTAAATGTTTTTTATTTAAAGTAAAAGAATTTACAACTTAATAATAGTTAAAAACTGTTGTGTAAACGTTTGTTCTACTAACACAATAAACTGTATATCTCCGGCACTGAACAACATGGCCGAAAAATGGGAGATGTGACGTCATAACACGTCAAAGCAATCTGGCCGAATGTCGCGACCCTATATAGACCGACTTTGGATGCCCATGTCGAGTCTCTATTGGTCGATTGGACTACTTTCGCTATTTGGTCAGGGTGGGTACTAAAATTTTAGTGTACTCTGAAATCTTACTTGTAAGGTTCTATGGATTTGTATCCTTTGTCCACCTATGGATAAAAATAAGTTTAATGCATCTTTTCGTTTAAAAATGAGTGTTTTAATTTTCAAAAGTTTTACGGTTAAGTACCATTACAGCCAGTGGCAGCGTGAGGTAGGAGCGCGGTTGGGCGACCGACCAGGGCGGTAAAAAGAAAAGGGGCGCCGCAAGCATTTGAAAAGTGAAAGAAAACGCGATTTATTAAGGTGAATACCTTTTTCTCTTATTCTTAATTTTTTTACCCAAATTTTTTTATTATTTTAAGGGCGCCGGCTGCGAAATCTGACCCAGGGCGCCGATAGTGCTTAAACCGACACTTTTTATAGCCTTTGCAAAATATCTTATGCTAGTGTATTTATGGTTAGGCCATGTTATGACCATCACGAGGACCATCGTGACTTTGGGTTTGAACCTGGCTAGGTGTTTAACCAAGTGTAAATTTTAGGCAAATTTTGTTTACGGTTTAGAGCCGGACATCTAAGTCTATACTTAATATGGATATTCCCTTTTTAAGCGTATCAAGCCAAGCTGACTTATTGCCTTGTATTTGGGCCAAAAATTGAGCAAGAAGGAAGAAAATAAGCTTCTATAGCTGCATGGGCGTATATAAGGAGGGGGTGGGGGGGGGTTTGAACCTCCCCTTGCATAAGTACGAAAGGAAATTTGTATGGAAAGGTTTCTTTATTTGTAATGTTTTTAATGCGTATGGTTTTGGTGGACCCCTTACCATACGGAAAGAAAGAAGGAGAACATGTTGGAGTAGAAAAATGAGTAAAGAGTAAAATGTATGTATAAGGAAGAAATTCCTTGATACAAACAAAACATTTTGTAAGGAAAAAAGGAATTTGAAGGTGGGGATTTATTTCATACTAAATTTGCTTGGCAGTCAACCCCCCATCAGAAAAAATCTACATACACGGTGATTCTTAACCTATACGCATAAACTTGGAAAATTATTACTAAAGACAAACGATAACCGAAAAAAAAGTTAGTTAATTATTTTTAGTTACGGAGATACCCAATTATTTAAAATTACACAAAAGAACAAATTTAAAAAAAGTACTCACCTATTCCTTGTTTCAGAAATAACACTATATCATATAATCACTTAAAGCCCTAATTGTAATCCTTATAGCGTAAAAATTAAATCAGAACTGAAAGAAGCCTGTTCTAATACTAATGCCATCATTAGCATCGTGACTTGTTTTTTTATAAAGAACAACAAATTCAGGCAAATAATTTTACAAACCTAAGTAAAAACTGTACTTACTATTTTTTTTTAAACAAAAAATACTTTGCTATTTATTATTTCTCTTCATAATTCACGGTATTTTATTTAATTTAAAATCATTGATTATCTCACTAATTAAAAATATTTTACTAACTTTTTTCATGTTTAGTCACTTTTTGCCCCTAGCAATAATTTCTCAAGTATATGCGTAGAGGTTAAGAATCATCCTGTTACGTCCGTGCATAGCTGCTCTATTAACCTTTTTAATCAAAAATCGTCTCCCACTCTCGGAGTTTTAGAGATGGACGTTGGACATGACTTAATCTGGTAAATATGGTGGATTCATTGAGAGAAAACGATAGCTAGTTGAAACTAAAGAAACCTATATCATTTATTCTATTAAATTACTTTCGATCAATTGGCGACCTTCCAAAACCATATTCTACGATTTTAGGTGTTAAAAAAAATGTCTTTAAAACGTGTACCACCACCTTTTAATTAAGCAACCTATCTTTCTACTGTTTTAATTAAAGTGAAGACTTTTTCATAAATTAGGTCTGATGCATCATCTTGCAAAAATAAGAATTTTATTACTGCATATTCAATTTTTTTTAATGACAAATCTTTCACTATTCTCCATTTTTTAAATATCCTTGATAAAATATCGGTAAATGCAGTGTTCTTTTTACTTTAAAATTAAATTTTTGAGGCTGCGATGCTACGGGTACAAAGTTGTTTTTGTGAGAAAGTTTCCAATAATATATTTTTTGGCGTGACTCTGCGCCAGCTGGCATGGAGTTGTCTAAATGATATTATTCTAGCAGAGACATACATAGATACATCCTAAAAGGTCCTGAATTTTGCAAAAGTTTTTCTCCCACTAAGACAGAAAGATTTTAATTTAATCACGACGGGATTTTTAATGAAAAAGAAGTTCCTATAAACATATCTCCGGATTAGCTGCCTTTCCTAGTTTTTAAAAAATGTCGGTATTTTTTACATATTTTAAAAGGTAAAGCTCCACGTAAATTAAGATTATTGGGTTCAGTGGCGTCTCAGTGGACACCACAGCCAATATTATTGGGGAAACAGGTACACCACCGACTTTTTATAGACTTTTATTTTTTCCATAAAGCTAAAATTACAACATTAAGTTTCTTGTATTTTCTTCGTATCTTTTCGAGAAAAAAACATGAGACACTTAGGCTGATATCCATAAACAGTATAAATAAAATCAAAAATTAAAAAATAAGAAAATGACGATTTCAGATAAAATACACGAATGCTCAATTATTTTAAAGCAAATAAAAATAATTGTTTATTTTTATGTTTCTGTTTTTTTTACCATGTTTTCTATAGGTACTTTTTAGAACAAATTAAAGTGATTTATATTTTTTCTCGAATACTTTGTGAGACTAGAAAGTTGCATATTAAATTGTTTAAACGAATGAAAAACATAAAAAGTTTACAAAAAGTAAGCGAGCGTACTTATTTTTTTTTTCAAATAATATTGGCCGTGGGACGCACTGGGACGCCACTGGACCCAATATTCGTAATCTATGTAAAGCTTTACAAGCGCCTTATTACATTAAATAAGTGTACTAAATTTTATCTTAATTCGGTTAAAAGGTTTTAAAGTACTTTAAAATATCGATTTTTTTTAAAAACTTTAACCTTCTGTATCTCAGAAACGAAGCAACCCCGGACATATGTTTATAAAAACTTTTTTAAATAAGAATAATAAATCACCCTCCGTAAGTTTCGTACAGTAGTTAGGAAACACACTACTAAATTATCGAAAGTTGACGCGTTCAACCTAGTTTATGCTTATAACATAGCGCATAACATTCTATAAATTATATAAATGAAACTATGAAACAAACTAAGTAGTTTATTAGTTATCTGACACGTAAACATCAAAAAAAAAAAAAAATTAACATTATACGGTTTTAAGTAACCCTTAAAAAAATGCTGTTTTTTCATGTTGGTGTTCTTTAAAACCAAGCCCCTTAATTGCAAAATTAGTTTAACTTTAGGTTACTTTGTACAACACGAAAATAATGTTCCATATCTAAATTCATGAACATTTTCATTTGAAAAGTTTCATTCGGACCCCGACGAACTTTCCTTTTTGTTTATACTACTCCCAAGTGACACGCTGTGTTTTAATTAGTCTAAAAGAACTGCCGGGGCGGCAAAGGGGAACCCCCATCACTGGGGGTATGCACGCCAGCTCGCGTGCCTCGGGGCGCGTCGCGGCGCGCCTTTGCGGCATCGCGACGTCGGTGAATACGAGTGGGAGCGTAGCGCAGACCCTCCCGCCTAATATATGAATACGAAAAATATAATTTAAAGTAGGATGGAAGTTTTAGCTAGGAAATATTTATTTATAACCTTAAAAAAATAAGACAGAAAATACAACCATAGATTTGGACATTAATATTGTTACTTTGCTAATACCATTATAATAATCTTAGTTCTATCGTTTATTGTAGTTTCACTATAGATTCCTAGAACAATGCTAAGTTTTTGGTCATTAGTTTGGACGCTGGCTTGGCTGTATTTATGAAGCGGCAAATTATACGTACTGTTTACGTGTGTACTCGATGGATACCCGCTTCATTTCTAAGCTGCTGATGACCAAAAATTTAGCATTGTTCTGGGTGTCTATAGTGAAACTACAATTGTCTGTTGTATTATACAATTAAAGAAGGATAATTCTAGTATAAACTTCGTCTTCGATCAGAGTGATCAAATCTGCTGATCGTTTGACATCTTGATGATGCCCTGACTTACTCCAAATATCATTCCTGTCCACCAGAACTGATAGAGTCTGCGGTCTGAGACAGTCTGTCGGGGCATTCTCAAGGTGTCAAACGGTCTAAAGCGAATGTGACCAGTATTAACGAAGATGAAACACGTGTCGTCGTCTTGATCGGACTCGGAGTTTTCCATTTTTTTGGGGACTTCGCAATTTTGCAACCAACCATATAGCATCCGTATTTTACCAGGATCTTCTATTTATTTTTGCTGTCATTAAGGAGCCATATGCCCAAAAGAACTTCCACTTTTACTGATGTTATTTAAAACAAGGCTTAAGAACTATTTATTATTAGAATAACGAAACGGAATAAAATAAAATACAAAGTGGACATCTCTGCCTTCATGATAAACTAGTAATATGCCATAAAAGTGTTGTAGTATTTTAAAATGATTGTGTTGATGATGATGTGTAAATAAACGCTCCTCAAATGACAACAAACAATTTGTGTCCATATTAAATGTGTAACAATGTAATGACATCTGAAGACCGAAAAATAATCACTGATGTTGCATTAAAGATGCGTATTAATTAAAATAACCAACTAATTATTTCCTTTGTTAACGCATGATTAAGATATAAAGCCGCAAAGTAAAGTAGCTTTTTTTTTTAATTTTCATTATTGACAAATAGCATTTTGCTATAGTATTTATTTTGTAACTCACACCATAATATTAAGTTAAGTTTTTGATTTTCTTTTGCAAAACCATTAAGCTTTGAAATAAAAATGCCCTAAAAGTGACTAGATAAATTATTCAAAATTGGTAATAACATTAGGTTTAGGTATAAATAATATTTCTTTTTAGAAGAAAAAAGTGGTTGAATTTTGTCACCAGAAGTAACTAAAAGCAGGTGGGTAAACCAATTAGAATGTTAATGCAAATTTCACCAAGGGGAAATAATGATTTTTAAATTCAGGACAGTGATATGACAGAGCAGGTGTTCTATTAAAATCAGTTGGGTAAACGAATTAAAAACAGTTAGACATTTTCCATTACGTTAAAAACCTGCGGCGGTTTCTCAATTATTCCGCAAAAATAACTATCTAGGTGGCATTATTTTCGTAGAACAATATTGAGTTCTTTTGGTGATCCATGGTGACAATTAGTTAGTAAATCAATAGGTACTTTTAACAATATTTAAATATTGTTAAACAATTACCATAAACCAAATTTTGCTGTGCTATCTTTTAACAGTATAATACAGGATGTTTCACAACTTATCCCACAAACTTTAAGGGGTAATTCTAAACTAAAAAACTACATATAAAAAATTGTCCTAAACGTCTTAGTTTTCGAACTACTGGGTGTTAAAATTTTTAAAAAATTACTGTCTTTTATAATAACTTTTACGCCCCCAGTCGTCCATGAGGGGTCTAGGGTAAATATTTTTTAAAATTCTTATTAGGTTTAGAACAAATTTGATTTCTTGACTTATTTCATTTAATGCACGGTTTTCGCGTAAATAAATAAAAACCATTTTTCGGCATGGTCAAATCCCTATCTAATTAAAGAATAAAATATCGAAGGTAATTTTTACTGTAAAATTTGATATTATCCATACAAAATAACCGTGCCGAATAATAGTTTTTATTTATTTACGCGAAAACCCTGTATCAAATAAAAAAAACTCAGAAGGTTAAATATGTTCCAAACCCAATGTAAATTTTAAAAAATATTTTTATTTCAAAAAATGCAATGGCGTACAATTTTTTAATTAAAGAATATCTACCCTAAACTCCTCATGGACGATACTAGTAATAATTATTTTTGTATGTCAAAAAATGTATTTTGGTGCATAGAAGGCGTCCCCCAATTTTTTAAAAATATCTTAATTGGTATAAAAGTTATTATAAAAGAGCCAATAATTTTTAAAATTTTCTAACACCCTGTAATTCAAAAACTAAGACGTTTAGGACAAATTTTTATATAAAGTTTTTTCATATTTTTTAGTGTTGAATTAGCTCTTAAAGTATGTCGGATAAATTGGGAAACACCCTGTATAGAAAAGAAATTTAAAAACAGTCAGCAGAAACCTTATAAAAATAAGGCATTACCGAGAGTCGGCAGTCTGGCGGAGTCCAGGGGTAAAGGTCAGTTACCATCTTGTGGCTCCCTCCCACGTCCTACGCGGGGTGGTAATTCACTTCTACAGTGTGTCTACGTAAGTTGGTGTCCTACGAGGAAACTTTTTATCATTAATTTTACGAAAAAGAGTTATTCTTTTAAATTAAACCCCCAAAATTATTGAACACTTAAAACATATTAGTGGTTTTCGGCAAATATACTCTATAAACAGGGGCTTAAGCCCCCAAAGACCAGATGCTAGTTGCGCTACTGGTCCAAAACCTAAAACACAAACATCAGGTATCAAATTGTGTCAGTCACCTTCAAAGATTGGCCAAAAATGTAATATTTGCTTAAGAGTAAAGTATCTATATTTTTGCTTATATCGAAAAATTGTTATAAAGAAAATCTTGATTGAAATTTAAAATTACTTCTAAATCAGCAATTTTGTTTATTAAGAGAAAAAGATTTTTTTCTGCTAAAATCGAGAAAATTTAAGTTTGTACATTAGTGCATTGTACATTCATCTTATTTTGATAACAATAAATTTAAAAACTTTATTTAAAATTGTCATATAAAATTTTTAGTCATGAAATGTATTGCACTAATGTACAAACCTAAATTTTCACGATCATCGCAGAAAAAAAATCAAAAATTTTTTTTTGTAAAAAACAGTTTCAACTCCAAACATCTTTTCTTTATGACAATTTTTAATATAAGCAAAAATACAGGTACTTTATTTTTTAGCAAAATTACATTTTTCGTCAAACCTCGTAGATGACTGACAGAGTTGGGTCGTATTCGAATACATTTATGTGTTTGGTATTCGGTATTCGGCAGAATACTTTTTGGCGAGTATTCGGATTTGTGTATTCGAATACTTTTAAAGTATTTAATGAATATTTTTGTTATTATGTATTCGAATACGAGCGTACCGAATATTCGAATACGAAAATATTTCAGAATTCGAATACCAAAATTGTCATGACCGATGCCCCGTATTCATGAATACAGAGTAATGGAATACTTTTTCTTCCAAGTATTTAAATATTCGGTGTTCTAATACTTTTTTCCGGTAATCGTATTCGAATACCGATTTTCAGTATTCGACCCAACTCTGATTGATAAGATTTGATATCCGATGGTTGCTTTTACGTTTTGGGCCATGCAGAACTTTTTATAAAGAATAACTTTTTTCCGTAAAATTAATAATAAAAGAAAATTCCCATATGACGCCAACTTACGTAGACCCACTGTATATTGAGTGTTGTAATTATTGCATGATACACGATTCTCGATGTCCCAGATTCATGTAGGTATAGATGGGCCATATTTAATTCATTCTGAAAGCGATGCCGCCAAGTACACAAAAATAATAAAGTAAACTAACCTTTTCGAATGCACATAGCCTCCCGGAAGAGCCTGATTACATATTTTTAGATAAATAATAAAAATACATTGCTAAAACACGTATCACCCACTTGAAAACATTCTCTTATTTCGCCTCTGCCTACTATAAAACCGGTGGCACGTGGCGTGGTACTAGAAACTCGTCGGGTTAAATATTTTTTGCTGCAATAAATCATTGTTCACAAAAAGGGTTTCTTTACTTTATCATTTTTGTGTACTTGGCGGCATCGCTTTCAGAATGAATTAAATTTGGACCCATCTTTATCAAATATTTTAACTTAAACTCCACTATTTACTTTATTGGTTCTTTTATATTTTAGACTCTTCAAATTGTGGAATATGCTCGCCGCGTAGGTCTTCGCTTCTTTCAAATGTCCAAGTAGATATTAGTTTCCGAATTAACAAACTCTTCCTTACCTTGCTTTAGACACCCACAGATAATACTATTTAAGCCCACCGCAAACATCTTAATTTTAATAGGACGATCTGACAGATTATCCAGCGGTTGACTGATTGTTGATATGTTTGACGTGACGTCCGATCGAAAATCAGATCGGATGTATGCGTCGCGGTCATAAAATCTTATGATCAGTAGACCTTCAGATAATCGTATCCGAGAATCGTATCCGATCAAGGTGGACAGCACACATCCTAGTTTTAATCGGACGATCAGACACAATTTTCGTATACGATTATCTGAAGATCGAATGATAGGTTTTTATGACTGCGACGCCTACATTGTCAAACATGTCATAATCAGTCAACTTTGGATAAAAAGTAGAGTAAAGTTCGTGGATTGTCCACAGATAAAAAAATAAAGGAGGTGGGAAAAGATCAGCCGCTTTTCGCCCCTCTTAGTAAAGAAAATTAAAAGTTCTTATCAAAATTAATTTATTATATCTATAAGAAGTTTAGGTATTGCTCTTTACATTTTTTTAATAGTGTGAAAAAATTAATAGTAAGTCACATAAAACTGTCATCAAATTTGGTATATTTGTTAAAATTTTTGTTATTTTAAGTGATGCTTCCAATTTTTTACTAAAAAAATCTGTCAAGCACTCGACGCATCAATACAAATAAATGCTGCTTTAGAGCCTATTCGCTGTAGTGTTTGGAAGACTTGGTGACACACTGAGAAAAAAAAAGAAACATTTTTAGGCAAAAAAACTGAAAAAAGCAATGTTACAAAACGAATTAACGGATTTAAACTCGTACTTTTACAAAGATATATTGTAGTTACAGCTGAAAAAACGTTGAACATTATTTTCTGTAAAAACCATGAGTATTTATCGTTGCAGACCGAATAAAAAACTACTAAAATTATTTCCCATTTACGTCTATGAAATCGGATTTAAAACAAACCGTGGTAGTAACCTAAAACTAAAAACTAAAATGCTTCACTGTAAACTTTTCTTTAGTGTGCGTATGGTGAATTCAGCTTGGTTTAATAAACCTCGGAAAAGCCCATGTCAAGCCCGATAAGATAAAATGTAAATTTTCCGGGCATCGCCCCGCTTACGGCCGCTTTGTATGAAATACAAAACTGTCGACGTCAAAACGGATACCAGATTTAAAAAAAATTAAAATTTAATAGAAACGTAAATGTCAGCATTTATTTTAAATTTCTGATATGTGTCGGGTGTAAATGGTAATGGTTTTATTGCAAGACATTTATTAAATTTTATCGTTTCATATTATTATAGTACAGGCAATGAGGAGCAAGTTACTCCTGTCCATAATGCATATTTCGTCAGGAGTTATTTTTGTTACAGATAGGTGTAGTATGACGTAATGAACCTAAAAACACACAATACTTACAAATATGGTGAACGGAAGTGCCGGCATTTTGCGAAAAACCGTTTGGGCCTGTATCTCCGTAACCGTGCATTGGGGCATACAATTATAAGGACCTTTATTGTAGATAATTGAATTTTCTATCTTTTTGTTTAATATTTCTTTTCGTATCATTTAGATATCGTTTACGATTTATAAGATTATCACTGTTAACATTAATACACAAGAGCCAACTATTAAGTTTACTTTAGAAAAAGAAAACAACTCACAACTACCATTTCTTGACATTTTAATAAAAAAGATTTAAACAATTTTAAAACAAAAATCTACAGAAAGCCTGCACATACAAATAGATACTTAAATTTTAACTCAAATCACCCAATAATGGTTAAAAAGGGAGTTGTAAAAAGTGTATTTGATAGAATTAAAGTCATTTGTTCTAATCAAAATAAAAATATTGAAAAAGAATATTTAAAAATATTTTAATTTAAAATAATTATCCTCTTGATTTTATAAATAATTGTTTCCTTGAATTTAAAACTCCAATTATAAGACAAAATCCAAAATAGACCTATTACAAATTTATTTTTACCATACATTCCCGGACTATCAAATAAAATTCAACGAATAGGACATAAATTTAATATTCGCACTATCTTTAAAACACAAAACACTATCAGATCTCAATTAACAAAAACAAACCATACAACTTAAATGAAAATACAAAAAATGTCATTTATAAAATACCTTGCGAATGCAATAAGTTTTATATAGGTGAAACTTGTAGACCATTAGTCAAACGCATAAAAGAACACAGATCATACATTAAAAACACAGAATTTTATAAATCAAAAATCTGCCAACACGCATTTGATAACAATCATAGAATAAACTGGGATGCTTCGAGCATTTCAGCAAAGGAAATTTGTTCTAAAAAACGCAAAAGCAAAGAAAGTGGGTATATATTATTAAATAAAGATAATTGTGTAGCATCAATTTCAGTTGATTTAAGTAACACTTGGTTGCCTTTGCTTGATACTGAAGTATCTTCAGGAAGACTAAAAGTTAGATAACTATTTACCATTTTTGTAATACAAACAATAAATATACCAGCAACCAGTTATCTACGTCACTATGACACTATAACCAAACAAACATATTTGACATTTAATGTCAAAGACGTTCTCAGAATATCATAAAAAAGATTTAAAAAAAATAAAAAATTCAAAATTTAAAACTTAATAAAAGTTAATTTTTATTTTTATTAATTTTATTCAATTTATCTTGACAACGGTGGCAGACTTGCCACCGAAACGTCGATTTTCATTTATCTTTTTACTTGTTTAATTTTTTTTTTTGGTACTCTTAATTTAATTTTTGGCGTGTACCCAAACAATTACCATCCATCAAATGAATCCGCCGTACTACAGAACATATCTTCAATTCAAAAATTTAATGACATATCTCTGTAAATTGTTTAAAAAATGTTCTTTTGAGGTGTTTATTTTTCCATATTTTCCTTTCTTTGCGCTGTCAGACTAGCAAAGGAAATCGACATTACCGTGTCCCGGGTTCATTCCATCTCTATGGAAAATAAATGTTCCGAACTGCATTCCGGGTCGGTCCAACGAATGATGTATAGTCGATTTGATTTACGAGTTGACGGGCCTTATAGGAAATCAAAGAATGGGATTTTAAGTAGAAAATCTTAGAAGATTATTGTATTTTGGGCGAATGTACATGTGGTGTTATTTATGCAATGGAATGACGGGATTTATTCGAAAGTTCAGTTTCGTCCATAAATGGGACGGAAAAATTAGTTAACAAGGAAAATATCCGATATAGGAGGTTATTTATAGCCCTATTTAGATAAACGTTATTATAATTCAATTTTTATAAGATTTATGTGCAAAACACAGGAAAAACATCCCATTATACTTTCTGCAATTCTGCAAAATGTCTTGATACAACTGAATGTTATGAATTAAGTTCTAATATTAAATTAAAATACAGGGTTTGATTCCTTTGCTTATTTTAGGAAGAAAAGTTCATTTGAAACTATGTCCTAAACGTCTTAATTTATGGGATACAGGTGTGTTAAAATTTTCAAAAAACCAAAAATTTTAAAACACTTATTTCAGTAAAAACTGTTTTACTGGACATAAATCTTATTTAAATAAGTATTTATTATTTTTGTTACATAATTGCTAATAAAAATTTATAAAACCCTCATTTTTAAAAGAAAAGATCACGCAATGCTTCTTTTTTGCTCTAAAAATATGCAATTAAGTGGAATTTAATTTTTTTCTCTAACACTAAACAAGATACGGAAAAAAATTAAGGGACATAAAAAGCGGTACTTATATTTGCTTAATCCAAAGAAAACACAAAAAATTTTACACTACTAATTACACAGTCAGCGGTGTACATTTTTTTTTGTTGGAAATGATTCCTTCAGCTGCCTCTTGAGACGCCACTGGACTTATTAAATGTAATTTAGTTAGTAATGAATTACCCCCTAATGTCATTATTATGGTCAAATTAAAAACAAAATTGGGTAAAGAATAGTTGGGATATTAAAAATATAATATATTTTTTTCTTTGAAATTTTAACACCTTGTATCTCAAAAATTAAGACGTTTAGGACATAGGTTCATATGAACTTTTCTTCCTAAAATAAGCTAAGAAATAATACCCTGTCTTATAAGCCATCAATTAAATTACACCCTGTATAGGGCGAAACAAAAATCAATTTTAATACTGGGTTTAAAAAACTCCTTATTTATGTCAAAAAGAAATTTCAAATTTTGAAAAAGTTATAAATAGGAATCAAAAAGTTCAACATCTTTGAAACAATTGAATTTTAAAAACAAAATAAAATTTTCGACCATAAACTTGTAAAATAAAATGACAAAATCCCTTATAAGTTATCAGTTTTTATCTCAGTTGTTTACACATCGAAAATTTTAATTAATTAATTATACAATAACTTAATTAAATTATCTGCAAATCATTAAACAAAGTAAACAAACTTGTTAATATTTTATTATTGTTTGATTTCGTATGGATGAAGGGGTATTTAATTTAACTCATAATTTGTTGTCAATTGTTTGGTCAGCCCAGTCGATTTAATTGAAATCAATTGAGCCCTAGACTCAATAACGGGACACTTAAGCCGGCTACTCACTACGCGGTACTTGCCAAGTACTTGGTAGGGTAGGGCGGGGCTAGTTGAGCATAGAGGTAAGTTGGGCAATCAAAATATTTCAAAAATTATCGACCGCACGAGAAAACATCAAAATTGTAAAGAAGGGGTTGCGCGAAGGGGAACTCTTTGTGCGACCACTAGTGGTGACGCGGCGATCAAGAAAAGTATCCGTGCGCATTGTTTATTTTGTGATTAAAAAGTAAAATAATTGCAGGTCAGGAAAATTTTATCTGTGATAGTTAGAATTTATTGCAGATTTAATATGTATAAGATTTTGGATATATTTCTAACCAGTTTTTTAATAAATTTACTTTTTCTTTAAAATTTCATGTTGGGGTTAGTTGAGCTACAGTTGCCCAACTAACCTCACGGTTATAAGTATAAAATGTTTTATTTTTTAGGATACGGACTTATAACAGTAAGACTACTAAAGTCTCCTTAAGATTTAAAAGAGGCTGCAACCCGAAACTTTATACAAGCAACAAAAAAACGAGCTGACCTATCTAATTTATAAATTTTCTCTGAAAATAGTTCGACCATACCCAAAGGCTGGTCCAAGAAAAGCTGCAATTTTAACAGATACAGAAGGCATTACAAGAGAAGCAAAATAAAACTGCTTAAAAAGTTTAAAAAACGAAGATGAATTGATAGATATTAAATCCAATAGTTAAGCTTAAGCTAGGTACTTGCTGTTTTATTAATGAGATTTGTTGTTTTGTCACTATAAAAATATAAATATAAAAAGCAAATTGTCAAAATGTATTTTTATTGTAAATGTATCTAACATTCAAGTCATGATTTGACTATACTTCCTAAGTGCTCCACTAGCCCCATACCCTTGCTCAACTTACCTCACCTATGGGGTACATTGGGCATACTTGACTATCTACATTAAAATAGATGTAGCTCCTAAATTCGACTTATTAGAAAGAAATTACAATGGACACTATTAATAAGGGATAAATTGCTAATCCATCAGTATGCATTATAAGCCATTAAAACTTATTTTTGAGGAGCTATAACCGATCAAGTGAAAAATTGCTCAACTAGCCCCGCCCTACCCTAAGTAGCAAGTAGTGTATACGACGATTCGTTTAGACTTGGCAAGTTACTTGCACTTCCCGAGCTGTAGCGGAAAACAATCACAAGTCAAAGGAGCCAAGTACTTGACTTGGCATTTTATTTACCGGCGCTACATTACGCGTTACTTGGCAAGTCGAATTGAAGGGTCGCGGGGAATAACTATCAAAGTCCGATTGTCATAATTGGTCAGTATTTGCGTTTTAATATTTTAAGTCAAATAATAGAGACATTTTGCACCTCTTAAAATAACAGACGTTTTTTGGCCTCCTTATGGTTATCGTTATTAAACATAACGATTACGACAGCAGTTTAAGACAGAGATTTTGCAACCTCTTTTAAGAAATTTATCTTGCGTCTGCGCTTTCGACACATAACCTTATTTTTGCCTGTGGTTCACCGATTTTAAAGTTTACGAAAAATTAGTACTTAATTTATTCGCCATAAGTTATATATTGATATTTTAATATATATGCAAACAGTTCTCTTGATTTTGTTTTTTAGAGTAAATGTAAAATGTAAACAATACAGTATAAACAAAAAAGCAAAACACAAAAAATAAGGTTAGGTTTGGTAGTAAAATAAAAAGCAAGAGTGCCAGATTGTAACATGTAAATTAATTACTGATTTAAAACATCCTTATAAATGCCTGTTTTAATTTCTTACCACTATTTTATTTCTCTTACTGCTATGGATTTGTCGCTAATTATTCGCTATGTATCAATGATATTTTAATTAACACGGTATTAAAATTTCAACCTTCTTAAATAATTGATATTAAAAATTCTACAATTCGCCAACCACGCAGTTTACCAATAACGATAACGATAAGCTCTTCGGTATTCATCCGTAATTAAAGGAGTCCGGTATGGTTAATAACGATAACGGATCATGTTTGCGTTACTGCGCAGTCTCAGAATAACGTTAACCACAACGGAATTGCAAAATAAGAGGTGCAAAATGTCTCTATTGTTAGGCGGCACGTTGTTGTATCTTTAAGCGTTTTTTTTCGAGGACTTCGAACTTTTTTTGGTGTAATTAGCAATAGTGGTATTATATTGGGTACTAGCTATTTGATGGTGCCATATGCAAAAGAGCTGGCGCTAGTCGAGTGGCGCAGGTAGCAACCTTACTATATATACAAAAAAAATACCTACCTATCTGTACTATTGTTAAAAGATGTAAGCCACCACCTTATGCGTTTGCACTTCTTTTTCTATTTTAAAAATAAAATATAACCACAACTGATTGTAACAAAAGCAGCTAAAACTGTCGTTTCACTTGCGTTCATCTTTAAAAACTACTTGTTGTTTTTTACTTGTACTTTCCAAAAACTCGCAATTCTATAAGTAGACGCGTAATGTAGATCGCTTACTTGGAACTCAACAAATACTTGCCGAGTCAAGTTACTCGCCAAGTACGGCGTAATGAGAAGTTAGCTAAACTTATATTACTCTGAATTTTAAGTTATAAAAACAAAAAAATGTATGCCATTTCACAGAAAAGAGTTAGATTCTTTTTATTCTTTAAATTTTAATCAAATTTCTTGTGTTACCATGAGTAGGTAGTTATTTTTAAAAGTCAAAACGAATAACAAAAAGTTTTGTTTGGAGCTTAAACCCGATGTCAGTTGCCGTAAACAAATAAAAATATTAGATTTTTTCCATTAAGTCGAAACCAGCGGTTTCGGTGATGTCTGTTTTTAATCAAGCCAAAACCAAGTAACTAGGTCGAATCAAAGATCTATAGTCCAGAATGACGAGGGTTTCGAATATTTATTTCTTTCTACGGTTGTTTTTGTTCGAAATTAGTTTCTTTCCATCGTGGAACAAAATGTTTAATCAGGAGCTTGACTTTTTTAAATAATGAAACCGGTTAACTTGACTTCCATGGGCTTTTGCTCTTCCTGGGATGTTAAATGTGCCGTATAAAGCTTTTAAAAAAATATCCAAATTAGGGTTATATTTTTGGCAATATCTCTAACCAACACAATACTTAAAAAAAAGATTTCTTGGCTTAATTTTTCCATCGTTTTCGCTTTAGAAAAACATGTTTTCAACTAATTAATTTAAGGTTTACGTGGAAAGTACTGTTATTAAAAAGATGTGTGCAAAATCAGGAAGATCAGTCAATAACTATTTGAGTTATCGTGTCCGCCAATTAGAAATTATGATTTTGAGAAAAACGCGTTTTATCAGGGCCGTATTATCCATTAGGCTGACTAGGCTATAGCCTAGGGCGCCATGAAAAAATAGGAGCCAGACAGGGAAGTAATAGGCGCCAGACAGGGGAGTAATAGTTGCTAGACAGGGAGTTTTTAAAAAGTTTAGGTTGGGTGGAAATTTTTGGAGACTAATTTTTCTGTAAATAAGGTGCTTTGAAATGAGGAAAATAGGCGCGAAATGGAGAAAAGGAGGGAATGACCTTTTTTTTTGACATCAAATTGTATTTCGGGTGGTGAAGTAAGGCGGAAAATAGGCGCTCCGGGAATGGTAGCCTAGAGCGCCTTGAACAGTTAATACGGACCTGCGTTTTATAAATTCAATAATTACAGTGACTTACCGACTCTGTAAATAAAAAAAATACTGAAAATTATGTTCCAAAATTTTAGTGACTTGTTCTTTAGGGACTATATTACAATATTAGGAAAAACATTAAACATTATACAGGTATCTCCTCCCTTAAATACGTATATTATTCCAGTTAAATATATCTACGATATTTTATTAAATATTAAACTAATACAAAAATAAATTATTTTGACTATATTCAGAGCAGCAAACTAAAAACACTTGCCGAACTTAACTCTTGTGTAATAACTATAAAACTTACCATTCACTGTAAGTTCATTTGCCTCTGTTTAATGGCTTACCTGAAAAAAAAAAGCAAATTGAAAAGTATTCAACAAAAAATGTAATTAATTATAAAAAATATTGTAATTAAAAATAAATATTAAGTGTTTTGCTAAAACTACTAACATTAATTGCCACAAAAGCAAATTTTTTCCATATACAAATGCCATTTTTTATCGTAATAATGAAGATAAAGTATTTCATTTTAGTACAGGACATAAAGTGTTAAAAAAGTATATTTTTTAAACAGTTCGACGCTTTTCTTTGCACTGTGAATTAGTGTTTTGTTTCAATGCCTACAAGAATCAAAGGCCTAACTCAACAAAACTCCTAAATAAAAGGTTGACAAACATTTTAACATTCCGATCGTGATATCTAAAACCTTTTAAACAAAATATTTTTTGGCTTTTCTCCAGAATAAAATTAAAAGTTTATTTAACATTTTAAGAAAATTAAAACTTTTATACATTATGAAGAACTATTCTGCTCTTACACAATATAATAAAAGTTATTATTACTTTAAAAGAAATAAAATAATGAAATATTCAATATTAAGTTACTTACAATACAAAGGTTTTAATCTATAATATCTATCTAAAACCTTTGTATTGTACATGTAACTTAATATTGAATATTTCATTATTTTATTTCTTTTAAAGTAATAATAACTTTTATTATATTGTGTAAGAGCAGAATAATTCTTCATAATGTAAAAAGTTTTAATTTTCTTAAAATGTTAAATAAACTTTTAATTTTATTCTGGAGAAAAGCCAAATAATATTTTGTTTAAATTTAATCTCCCAGAAAACAAATAAAACATAAAATAAAACCTTTTAACCACGACTAGTAAATACAAATTTGGGGCAGAAACTAAAATAATTAGGTATTTATTCCAATCTCAGCTTTTAATATATCTATTTAATTGGGGTGTGCAAATAGTTCGAACTTACGAATTATTCGTATCCAATCGTATATCAATATTCGATTCGAAACTTAAATTGAATAATTCGTATATCCGAATTATTCGATTTTTTTCGAAAAATCGACTTTTTCGAATGTTGCTCGCAAATATTTTTCTTAGATCAAGAATTTTATTCTTCTAATTTAAAAGTATTAAAAGTATTTTTTTCCGGATAGTGTTCTTAAGTCGAGATTTTAGCTCATATATGTGTATAACTTTTTTCTTAAAATTTTTTTTAGAAGTAAATTAATAATATAAAAGGTAAAATAAATTGGATAGATTTCTTGCTAGTATAATAGTATCTAGATGGCTCATACCAATATACTTTTTGTAAAAGCATTAATCAGTGAAAGAAGAATCGTTCAAATTGTGTCACAAAAATAGTGTCACTCAATATGCTTTACTTCTCATGGGTGTTAATAATGGGAATTTTCGCCATAAATGGTTAGTATCCACACAACTAGAGAAACAACGGAAATATTCTAGGCCTTACATGTTCTACTTCTAATAAGACAAAATAAAAAAAAATGAATGAATAAAATACAAAATGATGGGAACTAACAACCTTAACCGTGACTTTAAAGAACAAGAGGTGGCTTGCAAAAAAAAAACACATTAACAATGAGAATTAAAAAGGTCAATAGAATAAAATATTCCTATTCATGTTGCAAAATTAATCTAGGAAATGAAAGAAATGAATCGCATTATTTTATTGAAAGCTGATGCCTATTACAATATTATTTCAGTATGGACCAAGTACTAGGTAGAGTTTATCGTTTTTATTCATTCTTAAGTAAACAGGACCTTATTTTTAAACTTCCCTGTACTTTTTAAAAAAGGAATATTCGTCTATTTTTTTTCTTTGGTAGAATTTAATAATCTAATCAGAAAAACATTTGCACCAAAAACAAAACAGTTACAGCACGAGTGACGTAGGTATTTGATAAATGGAATACTCCATATACTTTTATATCAATGGATAGATATTTTTACGAGGAATTCGGTGATATAGGAGTTACTGGGTTTATTTTCTGCGGTTCTGATGCAATTAATTAAAAACTGCAATATACTTTAAGGATAGTTTCACCTGAAAAAACCTGGCTGCTACAGGTCACAGGTGCTTATTTGTCAAAGTCAAGAATATTAAAAATAAATTTATTAATTTTGGAATAGTTTTATAATGAGGTTTTCATCCGAAGAATGGCTTTAAATTACATTATATATCTATTTCTAAACCCAAAAAGTAATAAACGTATTTTTAAAATTCTTGTAAAGATTCAGTGTTGCTAACGTATTTATTCACACTAAAACCCACAAAATATACAGGCACAAAAGCACAATATATCTTTTTAATTGGAAGGAAAAACCTTTAACATTTGATCGGAACCGCATTATCAACCCCTGCGCGCCCTTCAATACCGGCAATGGGGGTGAATTTAAATTTATTTTTTGTCGGACATCGCCCTGTCCGTTATTACCGCGTTTATGTTGCCGCACCTTCCCTTGATAAATGGTTTTCCTGACGACGGAAAATGTTCGCCGTTTCGTATTTATTGCGCCATTCTAAGGGGTGTGTACGGGGCGAAATTAGGGGTGGCTCTGTATTGTTTGATAAACATATACAAGGTGTGGAAACATCTTTTTAAGCAGCGTTTTATATGCTAATTGATCTAAGTGCCAAAACATAAATTTTTGTTTTTGTCCAACAATATGTTCTATATTCCACTTAGAAATCACAGTGCTATTTTAGGGGTGTGTTCAGGGCGAAATTAGGGGTGGCTCTGTACTTTTTGATAAACATATACAAGGTGTGGAAACACCTTTTTAAGAAGCATTTTATAATAATTGTTAAAGATCCGAATTTACCGGATAAAAACTATTTTTTAATAAATATAGTATTTAAAGAAAGATATCGCCATATAGGGTTGCCTAAAAAATATTGGTCAAGAATATTAATATTTAAAAAAATATATAGGGTGTATGCAAAAAATTTAGTTGGTAATTTCTTGCTTAAAATAAAAGGTAGTTTGGTTTATAAACATGAGGTCAAAAGTCAACCATTAGAGAGATATCGCGAAAAAATTATAAAAAAAACGTTTTAATTGTTCATCTTAAAAACAAAAGATGTTGTGTTTAAACCAAAGAATAATGTCAAATAAAAAAAAATATGACAAATGTCTGAATGGGTGACAGCGGATGAATTTTTTTATTTAAATAAAATAAATTTCCTGACACAATATAATTTTTTAAATATTTTTATTTAACATTTTTCGTGGGTATTGCATAAGTCTCTCTTTGCTTAGCAAGAAAGATAGAGGTAGTCTATTTTAATCACTTTCAATGATTCTAAAAAAGTAAATAAATATTTAGAATGTGTATTTTTATGATGGCAATATCACATAACACCTACATGTAGGTGTTATGTGGGCAATATTTCCGTAAAATTTTATTATTCTAACGCTTTTTGTTTTTAAGATAAAAGATAAAAACTTTATTTTTTGCCATTTTTTTTCCGATAATTACAGGCATCTGAAATTTTTGCATAAAAAATTGTAAAGTAAAATTTTTTTAATTGACTATAGTTTTTAAAAATATTCATAGATATTTTCTAAAAATTTGGAATTTGTCGATGAAATTTGATCAGAATTTCAGAATTAAAATTTTCTTTGGCAAAGTGTTTCTCTTAAAGCCACTAGCATCTGGTATAACTTTGATGTGGGTCCCATGTCCCAGTTTTTAGATATAGTCATTTGAAAATATTATCTACGCCAGTAGTAGTCGTCCACTACAGATAAATTGCTGACAACTCAAGGTTGTAAGATACAAGTCAACAAATAAGTAAAGACTTAAAATTCAGATAAATACCAATGATATTTTTTTTTTTGCTGTGCAAGAGCGGAAAATACTATACTTACCGCTCTAGGAGGGCGAAAATATATAATAAGTGTTTATATCCAGAGAAAAGATGGGCAATTTTTTGCATAGCTGAATCTATTACCCAAGTTTTCCTTTATTTCGTTTCAAAAAAGCTTTTATAGCGGTTTTTATGGTTTATTATGTCGGAAAAAATTCTTACTTCTAAGTTGGACTTTTTTATTGCTAATGGTTTTATGTATGTATGTTCATAGTTTATTTTAAAAGTTTTACGCACATAAAAAAATTACCGAGCATTTGGCATAAGTAATTTCCCAACAATTTGTTGAATGCATCGGAATATCAAGTAGACTGGTGCGAATTTCTAATCAGATTGGCTTTCCTTGTGTAAAAATTTGGCATGTGTCAAATTTTGATATGAGTGTTCTCATTATTTACCTAGGTTTTCTTACTATTATTATTTACCTAGGGTGAGAAATATCAATTCTTATTAGGGGAATGGAGTAAATAATAGAAATTTCCCAGGTTAGCAGTGATAAAAATAATTTATGCTCTAGGGAGATTATAAGTGAAAAGTTTAAAAAATAATTGAAAAAGCTTTAATTGACAAGGAAATATTATGCAGGATATAGAACCAGCAACAGACATGATAACGACCTAGAGAAAAATGGTCTTTTCATTTACACGGTGCAGAAATGTGTTAATCTACCCACACACCACGAAATCCCACAGGAATATATTTTACTTCAAACAAGATTGAATGCTCAAAGTCTCTTTAAAATTAGTCGGTTTTACGATCGATCGCTTTTGAACTCAAATTCATTTACCAGGAAAGTCTTCTAAATGTGTGGCTTGGTTTCTCATTTACCTCCTAATTTTCCACCGTTTTTTGTTACAATTTGTGGTTTTTCCCGGAACGTTTCCAGGTTGGGACGACAAGCGACAGCTATCGGCATTTCACCGACATCGCCGGGCTTGTAAGCCTGCCATTTGATGGCGTGTTTGACCAATTAGCCCGATCACGCTTTTTGGCTTGTAAAAATTATTAAACCCCGAGAAAATAAAAAATGTTAGGTAGCTATCTTGATTAAAATATTTATTGGAGTATAAAAGAAGGTTTCACTACATTTTTATAGTGGGACAACATATCAAGTATCTTGAAAACTTAAATCGGGTAAAAATAACTTAAATATGACCACAATTAATAGTAGGATAGCAATAGGCATACCAAACATCATTTTAACATATTTATTGGCATTGTTTTTACAAAGAGCAAAAACTTAGCTGATTATTCTGTAACAGAAAATAGTTTACGATCGTTTTCTTTCATTTATTCGTCATTATTTGTGGTCAAAATTTACGTCGTTTTTTATTTAAAAATTATTGATCCCATTATTCTCTTTAAGTAAAAATATTTTACAAACTTTTTTTAAATTATATTAGTTACCGTTTGTCCTTGCCACTAATTTTTCAACTTTATTCAAATAGGTAAGTATTGTTTGGTCACAAAAAATAGCAGGAACTAAAAACCATACAGATATTAGGTTTGTTCCAGCAGACTGTCAGAAATGTTTGCAACCGTTCGGATTCTGCGCACGTCAAATTTGTCGTTCCAGCAGTGCCATGTTTGTAACATTATACAATTGTTTGTTGTTCCAGCAGTAGTTTTAAGATGTTGGAAACTGTTTAAAAAGTTTGCAAACTTTCTTTAAACTTTACTAACAATTTTTTAACATAAGCTTTCTTGTTTTGGCATATAAGCAGTATGTACGGCTTGTTTATTTTTCATTCCAGCAGAAAACTGTTGCCAATATTTCTGACTAATGTTTGTAACAATTTCTGCGTTTTACGATTGTTGCTAACATGTGTCAAACATTCTGCTGGAATAAACCTATTCAGAATAATATACGAATTGTTGTTGTTTTGGATTTCGTTTTGTGTCAAATAAGTCTCATAAAAAAACACTACCGCTTTACCCAAGAGTTGATAAAATAGACTAAAAGAGTATCAGGAATGAGATTAAGTTTCCAAGCAATATTCAAGATAAATGATGGATGAAAATTTTCCCCTAAATATTTTTTTGTCTTCGACAAATTCTGGCAATTATTATTTTCATTCTGTTCGCTTCTATTTTTTTATCATCGCTCGATTTTAAAATAAACGATGCTTCAATTTAGACACCCACAAAATGACAGTATTAACCACAGCCTACATAAAATAACTATTTCTCATTGAACCCCATAAAATAAAATATTATTTTTGATCGCGATAATATTTAGTAACTTAATGTTTTAACCAGTGACTAATAAACTGTTGGCAACATTATCGCGAGCAGAGTATATTATATACAGGGTGTTTCCCAGACACAGTACAAAACTTAAGGGGGTGATTTCTTATGTTTTTAATTTAAAAAAAGTTCCTATAAACATATATCCGGACTTGGTTCATTTCTAAAATACAGGGCGTTAATTTTTTCTAAAAAAGTCGATTTTTCTAAAATATCTTCAAAATCCTTTAACCGATTTAGATGAAATTTGGTACATTTATTTAATGTAATAAGGTGCTTGTAAAGCTTTACCTAGATTAAGATTATTGGATGCAGTGGCGTGTCAGTGGGCACCACAGCTAATATTATTGAGATAAAAATTTACTTCAATGACTTTTTACAAGGTTTTTTTTCCGATTAAGCAATTAAAAATGCAACTTTTAATTTTCTTAAGTTTTTTTTGTATCTGGCTTCTTCGTTTTCAAGAAAAAAACATTAATGCCACTTTAATGTCTTAAAAAATAATCATAGACAACATGGTAAAAACGGAAATAAAAAATAAACAATTATTTGCCTAAAATAAATAAAGAGTCGTGAATTTTATCGAAAATCGTTATTTTCTTTATTTACTAAGGTAAAAATTGTTTTTTTTATTTAATTTTTTTTTTTTTTGATGTTGTTTATGGATATTTATTAGTATCGCTTATAATGCCTTTAATTTTTTTAATAAAAATTATTCTTTTTTTAACTGTTATTCATCCTGTAGGTTGTATTGTTAACAGTAAATAACAACGATTACGCCAAAGTTATAGCTTTGCTAACATTTTCTTTTTAATTGTCATCATAACTTAATAATTTAAAGAGACATGGCCATTTAAATTTAAGGATTTTTGTATTAGAACTTATGAAAAAATAGAGCATGTGCGATAATTTTGTTGGGAAGTGTATATGCATTTATATTGATAATATTTAAAAAAAATGTTCATTTGCTTTCGTGACTTCTGTAAAATTTCGTGTGACACTTGGACCGAGAAAATTACAGTGGCTTTTTCTACACCCGAAAGTTTAACGAACTATGTGAACGCGTTCCTCCTCGTTGAACTTTACCAACACGAAACAGTATCTCTCCAAGTACATTGTCTTAAATGAACTCTTTCAAGGTTACCTCCGGCCGATTTTGTTTAAAACAATGAGCATTTGTTTTTCTGATGAGAAAAATGTTAATGTCCGGAATTAAAGTTATCTACTGAATAAGAAAATCAGTACAGAGTATGTATTGTATCCTGCAAAAAAATATATGCAATGTCATAAATATAAATGTAAAATACAATTAAACAGTGCCGCATTCACCAGAAGGCTGAGTAGGCTGGAGCCTAGGGCGGAGTTGTTAGGGGGCGGCAGATTTTGTAGTTCTTTATAAATTGTTCAATTTATTTTGGAGTTTCATTTTGTACGTAGAAATGAAAGTGAGAACCTTTTTTTTGCTCTTCAAAATTGTTTTTTAATGAAAAATGAGGGGCGGCTAAAATTTATAGCTTACGGGCGGCAAAAATATGTAAATGCGCCTCTGCAATTAAGTAGATTTAGGTGATACTACCAATATACAGACTGAGCTAAATAACATAACACCGTGTGCAAATAAGCAATCTAACTAAATCCGGCATGTAAACATGCGTGGTTAATACTGCTTGTTTTGTTATTCTATTACTCGCCGATGTACCAAACTGCTTGCTTAAGCAGTATAACCGATTAGATTTTTGTCTTATCTTTATTATAAGGACGACTGGTGTATTTTGTTTTTTTTTTTTTTTTGAACTATTTTAAAAGACCGAAACAAAGTCAACTTTCACATTAAAAACACTTTTTAAACTAATCAGAAAGAAACATAAACTCATAAAAAAAAAAGTTTGAAACAAAAAAAAATGTGTTTTAATATAAAATAAAAATACATGCTTTTTCAACGTTGCCTATAAGAAGCATTAAAATTTAGAAAGACGATGTATTGCCTAAATAGAGTTTAATGCATAATTTTTGCCTTTTGTACGTGATGTATTCAACATTGTTCAAAATGTCAATGCTTAAAATTTTTATGATATTATATTTAATTTTATTAATTGTTATTATTATTTTTTTATTTATTTATTGTTGTGATAGTATCATGTACAAAAAGGCAAAAAGTAAATGCATATCCCACTTGGGCAATTCATTGTCTTTCTAAATTTTAACGCGTCTTAGGGCTGTAGTGCCGTAGTGGCACTTTTCTGAACATGGCTCCCTATACTCAAATGTTTTCTACTGCTGCACTGAATAACCCCTAGAATAATATTGTTAAACTTCATAGGCGATATCTTGCCTTAAATGGCAAATACATATTACATTAGGAGCCTGGAAAAGAACAATAAAAGTAAATATTTATTTAACCTATACCTGTTATTCCTTTACACGCGATAGACTGTCTTTTTTCCACGCATTGTCTATGAACCTTTCGATGATACGGTATTTGTTAATTTGATTCTAATTTTATTATCAACAAACATTAATTGAAATACCCAAAACAATGTTAATTTCTTCTCTACTTACCATACCAAATTAGACGTTTGGGTAAGCAGCTGTTTAATTACTAATTCATAGCACAGCTTTTTTCCTTTAAAGTCTTAAACCTGTTATATTTTCAAACCAGTAACACATAATTTTTAAAGTTTTTTGCTTGCGTCATAATAAGATAACATAATTGTGTTAAGTGACATTTTGCATGGATTTTAATTAGACTTTATTGTCGGCAAAACCTAGACATATCATTTTTATTTCCCCACCATTTTTTACATTTATACATACTACATATTTCCTTTTTACCTCCGTGAGTGGCGCCTAAGGCGTTGGGCAACCAGGCATTGGCCCATTTCGATGCTGTTTACAATATAATAAAAGCATACAAATTTTTTTCGTTAAATTATAACCTCTAAAATCACTTTCCCTTTAACCGGAAGTACCATAAACTTGCTTATTTTAAATCAAGTTAGTTTATAATTATAAGGTTGCGACACATCCTCAACTTTTAGGCGGTTCGAGGTCTGGGACGCAAGGAAGGGCACTTCACGGAAAAAGTTGGCATAGAACTGGGTAAAATCAAAGCTGCGCATTTCATTTTGCATTGTTTTGGCAGTGATATTTGTTGAAAGATGTAATTCCAAATGTTTTTGATTTAGTTAAGTAAAAGAATTTACAACCTAATAATAATTAGAAAACTAGTTGTGTAAACGGCTGTTCTACAATAAACTGTATATCTCCGGCACTGAACAACATGGCCAAAAAATGGGAGATGTGACAGTCATAACACGTCAAAGCAATATGGCCGAATGACCGCGAACCCTATATAGACCGACTTTGATCTTAAATAATAAATAAATAATTGCCTATTTTTTTGCTATATGTGTATTTTGTATAGTTTTTGTTTTTTATGATATCATACAGTTTCTTGTAAAAATGGCGGTCAGAGATAATATTTAAAGATAATTAGGTATCACAATAATTTTTCCATTCAATCTGTTTTTGCTAAGTAGGCAGTAAAAATAAGAAATAAGCTCTTTCACTTTTGTCCCTGTGTTAAAAAAATGTGTTCTGCCCTACAAAATAAGTATTGCTGTATATTAAATCAGTGCACTTTTCTTAAAAGCCATTTCAAAGGAAACCATTATCTAACGAGCGAAAGCAAAACAAAAAGAAAACTGTAACAGGAAAACATTATGATATAAACCCCCGTAAGGTCAAAGGGTTAAAGAGTGGAACTATTAAGGACCCCGTCTAAATAATAACCCCATATTGGCTCGAGGCCAAACTTTTACCGGGCTTAAGGACTAGATATCCGTTTGTGTGCAAAGCAAAAATTGGGCGTGTCTATGATCCCACAGCCCGACGAAATAGGAAGGTTTCGATCTAATTAACGTCCTCACGATAATGCAAGCGGCCACGCCAAGGACAAAAAGGTAAGGTAGAGTTTACACGACAATATAGAGCCCGTTTTTAAAATAAAGGGAATTACATTGTTGTATATGAGTACGCTAAATGCAAAACTCGGTAGTTGCTCAACAATTCAAAAACGACTTTTTGCATCAATCAAAAGTACGAAGGGAACTTTATAATAACCTGCATTAAAATTAGTTCAAAACTGTCGCAAGTAGATGCAAAACTCTGTACTTGTTATCGCTAGTCAAATGCAAAACTAGGCAGTTGCGTTCGACCAATAGTATTTCGCGTTGTAAATCAGATGACTTATTGTTGAGGAAGTGTTGTAATAAATCGCCTTGAATATGAGCAAATAATTAAAAAGTATTTAAAAATTCTTAAGTTGGGTGAGGACTAGCAAATGTTTAACTGAAAGACAGAAGTTTCCCAAGTTATCAAAATGCCCGCCCAATGGCATTTTAAATTTAACGAAAATCTGATACTAAAAAATTATTTTGGGCCAATCATCAAGATTTTGTATTCTATGCAACACTTCAGGACTCAGTGAATGCACGTCAGCAGGTAGCAGCTGAGGAAAAAATCTTATTGATGAAGGACACGACCATGAAAACTCTGGTATTATTAAAGAAAATGCAGAACTTTGAGTTTAATTTCCTATTTATTTGCTTATGTTTTTTTTATTGTGACTTTGTTTTTTGTTTACCAAATATTTTTTTAAAATTAATGTTTTTGGTAATTAAATGTTCAAAAAGTAAAACACAAAAACAAACGCTTTAAAATAACAAAATGCCTTATTACCCGGTATTTGCATATTTGAGTTGCAAAACTTGATAAAAACATAATAAAATAGGTGCAAAACTCAGTATCTACAATTTAAAATTGTTTTCTTTTCTTTTTCAACTGACTTTTGATTTTAAAAGCAAGTTGATACCATGACAATATATAACTAGCTCTATCTAATGAAAAATATTTTAAACAAATCGAAGTGCATTTGCATTCTTGACAGTTTTTGTCCCTGGTGTAAAATTATGTAACAAGCAAATACCGGAGTTTTGCATTTAGCATACTCATATGTCCTTATATCAGGACATTCAGGACTACGTCTAGAATTTTGCTAGTTTGTAATGAAGTAAGACAATGGTTCAAAATAAAGTGGCAGTTTATTATTGTAATAAATCACATATTTTTTCTTGTTAACAGCTAAAAAATGTTAAGAACAGCATTTAAAAAATTTAGGAAAAATAGGAATTCACAAGGTCGCCATTTTTTAATAGAACATTAGTTTGTACCATACATTTAATACCCCTCAAACTGTTTAATGTTTTATTATACAAAATAAGTAAAAATCTCCATTTAATGGGTTAATGCTACAGGGTGTTTCACACTTTTATCCGACAAAGTTTCAGAACTAATTCTACAATAGAAAATAATAAAAAACTTTATATTAACATATTTCCTAAACGTCTTAGTTTTTGAACTACTGGGTGTTAATTTGTTTTAAAATATATATTTTCTTATAATAGCTTTTATACCAATTCAGATATTTTTAAAAATTTGGACGCCTCCTATGCACCAGAAGACCTTCTTTGGCATTCAAAAAAAATACTAGTGTCGTCCATGAGAGGTTTAGGATAAATATTTTTTACTAAAAATGATATGCCACTGTATATTTCTAAATATATTTTTAAAGTCCCATTTGGTTTGGGAGAAATTTGATATCCTTCCTTTTTTAATTTGATGTACGGTTCTCGCGTGAATAAATAAAAACCATTTCTGGAATCGTCATTTGGTTTTGGTATTTATTTCTTAATAAATTAGGGATTTGACCATGCCGAGAAATGGTTTCTAATTGTTTACGCAAAATCCGTTCATTATACAGTGTGTCCAAGATAAGGATCCTAAGCATGGGAATCTCAGTACCTATTGGAGATACAGCTTAGGTTAAATTAGGAAAAAGTTGTGTTTTTAAAGCTTATTTACATGCCGTTTAAAAACTTAGAAAATTTTCATGGCCTGCTGAGATATTTGGCAAAACCCAAAATTTGACTATATCGATTTTATTTTTTCTGACTTTATTTGAAGAGATATAAAAAACTAATAACACTTTTCATTGGCACTCTTTTAGCTACTACATGATGGTATTTTTAGATTTTATACCCGACGTTTTGTTTTCAAGAAACCATCATCAACTTTATTTTTTATATGGCTCGAAAAAAGTACACCCTGTATCTGATCCCATTTTTTATTACAAATTTAACGATGTATCACATGTCATATTTTAATTTTAGTTTAAAAGAAAAATTGCATTTTTTCTATTTTTTTTAAGTTATTTTTAAGTAGGCCTTGCAAACAAATGCTTGGACGTTAATACCTGTTACCGTATCTGTAACATAATTTATTATCATTATAAAATAGTATTTGTCGTTATTACCCTGTTTGTCGAGTTGTTGTTTTTAGAGCAATTGTTCTTATTGTTACTGTTGTCTCTATTATTGTTTATTGGTGAATAGCTAATATCTTATTGTATTATTACGGTCGAATATGCAGGATGGCCATTATAGCCATGAAGATAAGTTTGACATGCTAACATGCTACAGTTTGCGCTGCAAAAATAAATGAAGGTATTATTTCTGCAGTTAATGAATTATGGTAAATACATGGACCTGGTATTTTAGTTCCTAAAATTTCACACCACGTATTAAACCCAAAACGTTCTTGATGTTTCAATATTTTCTTAACACGCGGATTTTGTTGTGCCTAGTAATGCGTATTGTGTATAAAGACAACAGTAACAATAAGAACAATTGCTTCACTGAAGCCTCAACCGGGACAAACAGGGTAATAACGACAAATACTATTTTATAATGATATTAAATTATGTTGCAGATACGGTAGCAGGTATTAACGTCAAGCATTTGTTTGCAAGAACTACTTAAAAAATAACCCAAAAAAATAGAAAAAATGCAGGCCCTTCTTTTAACTAAAACTTAAATTACGGCATGTGATCCCACATCAGTTGAGGTACAGTAACCAGATGGGATCGAGATACGAGAGCCGTACTTTTTCGAGGTCGCATAGCATAAGTTGATGATGGTTTCTTGAAAACAGGCGACGTCGGGTATTCTAAAATACCCATCGTGTAATAGCCAACGTAAAGTGCCAATGAAAAAAGATGCTATTAATTTTTGCATGTCTCTTCGAGTAAAGTCGAAAAATATAAAATCGACTATGAATCAAATTTTAGTTTGCCAGAAATGTCTCAACAGACTTAAATGGCACTGTCCAGAGTTTACAAACGGCATGTAAGTAAGTGCAAGAAACACAGCTTTCTAATTTGACGCAAACAGCCATCTCAGTGAGGTACTGAGATTCCCAATGCTTAGGATCACCCATCTTGGACACTATGCTGTATAAAAGTTAAAAGATCATTCAATTTGTTTTAAACCTAATGGGATTAAAAATTATCGACGTTGGAAATTTTTTTATGTGCCAAAAATGTCTATTGATGCATAGGAGGCGTCCCCCAAATTTTTAATAACTTTAGAATTTATATAACGATAATTATAAAAAAAAAAAAAAAAAAAAAAAAAAAAATTTGAAAATAACTTTTAAGACAGCGTTTATTATTTATTACACACATATGTTTCACATCAAGTTTTCTCTTACTTTTTGTTGTAAGAATAAGCCCTTTTAAGTCTGTCAGATAAGTTGTAGAAACACTCTGTATAATTTTCGATTTACCTCATTTCTCATTTAAAATTAATCTTCAGATTTTGATCAGCAATTTTCAAAACTATTAAAAAGGTGATATCTTTTAAAGCCGTTTGTTCAATATACATGGTGTATGTTGCAGGTTTATAAATATTTTCTACAATTTTTATTTTATAAGATTCATATTTACCATGTTAAAATAGTAAAAATTAAAAATATATGAACAGCAGGAGTATACACGAATCGAATAAAGGCCGTTATAACAGGGAGGACTTGACAGTTAAGCGTGCGGGTCACGCGACTTTTGGAGTCGAGAAGAACGTCATGTTATGTCACGTCATCGTCGATTGGCAAGGCGGGTCAAACTAAATTGGCCCAAAGTGACTTGCAGGATGTGGATACATTTTTGGTGTAAGCCACTATTTATTTATTTATCTGGACAGAATGTATCTGAAAAACCTGAATTGAAAACGAATCTAGATAAAGTCTTGAGAACACAATATTTATAGAAATGTATTTCTTTGTAATTTTAAAAGATAAAAAATTCCTCTGTATATTAAATATACAAACATTTTTGCTATTTCTAACAACTAAATCGCATGTAACTTTCTTTTTTTAATGTATTTCCAAAGTCGGTCTATATAGGGTTGCCACGCAACATTCGGCCATATTGCTTTGACGTGTTATGACGTCACATCTTCCATTTTTCGGCCACGTTGTTTAGTGCCGGGAGATATACAACAGTTTACACAACAGTTTTTAATTATTATTAGGTTGTAAATTCTTTTACTTTAAATAAAAAACATTTGGAATTACATCTTTCTACAAATATCACTTCCAAAACAATGCAAAATGAAATGCGCAAATTCTAGACGCCACTGGATTGATCATCAGCTTTGATTTTACCCAGTCTTGCCAACTTTTCTCCGTGGAGTGCCCTTCCTTGCGTCCCCGACCTCGAACCGCCTAAAAGTTGACGATATACCGCAACCTTATAAATATAAACTAACCTTGATGTAATTTAAACTATTTTTTGAATATGGTTTAAAAAACTAAACTGTAGAAAACAAAATATTGATACTATCATATTCCAAAAAAAGTTAGAAAGTCAAATATATTTTTACAATATGTAAAAACTATTCAGGAAAAAAAACTTAATTTATAATGCATAATTTAAAAACATTTTGTAATATATTTTCTCTAATTTATTTCTTTCCTTCAAAGGAACTTTGGACTTTAAAAAAGTTTTGTTTAATAAAGAAATAAACTGAAAAATGTTCACGACAAAGGATTTTTTATAACACTTATTTTTTAAAAACAGGTTCTTTCCTTAAAGTACGTAATTATTTTTAAACAAAAGAACGTCTTTTGCTTTTAAAACGTTTTTAACCATTATATTTTATTACTACAATGACTCTAAACAAGCTATTATCTCTTTTTCTAAATTAATGACGAGCACAAAAATTAGTCACTTTTGTACATTTGTACTTTTCTACATAGCACAATCGCTTAAAACTGTAAATCAGTGTTTCAAAGTGACTTGGTACCCTCGTTTTTAAAGGAATATGTCATTTTGTCACACAGGTTTCCTGTCATGTTTTTCTGTCCGGGAAGTTTGGAATCTCTCGTATTCGAAGACATACGCCAGCTCAAACAAAAAACTCATAGCGCCACACTCCATGCATCCCTATATGATCCAAATGGAGTGTTTGTTGGGTTATTTCTGTAGTTTTAAATCAATATATAGATTTTCTCTTCTCTTAAAAATAAAAGGGTAGGACAAAATTATGATTTTCTGAAATGAAACACCCTATATATAATAACAAGATCTTCTAAAAGGGCTTTTAAAACTACTGCTATTCTGATATATTTATCTCTATTAGTTTAGGCAATATAATCATCCAAATTTAAAGAATAAGTGTAAATTTCAATGATTATGTAGGTAGGGTATATACAATAATTGCTCAATAATTTCGTTTATGGCCATATTTCCAAAACCATTAAAGATAGACCAATAAAACATGGTATTTTTGTAACGCTCTTAAAATTATCTTTTAAATGGTGATTTAATATCAAGGGCGTTCCGTTTGAAAATAATACTCTTTGTCGTACCCTGTAAATCTTAAGAGAAAATATAATTATGACGAAAGATACAGATACTACAAAATCATCCTAACAAAATGGTGTTTTTATTTCTTCATACGTTAAAAAATAAAAGTTAAGGGGAGGTAAGTTTATTACGTTTCTAATGGGAATTAAAATCTTCAGATTTGTATGGCCATAATTTCAAAACTAATTGAGATAGGTACTATATGACATGTGGTATTTTTTAGGTTTTTAAAAGATCGTTTAAATGTGTAAAATAATATATGGGTGTAATTTAATCGATGGTGAAAATACAGGGTATGATTCCTTGGCTTATTTTAGGAAGAAAATTTTATATAAACATATGTCCCAAACTTTGAAATACAGGGTGTTAAAATAAAAAAAAACAAAAAACTTGAAAACACTTATTTTAGTAAAACTGTTATACATAATTGCTAATTAAAAATTATAAAACCTATTTTTTAAAAGAAAGATCCCTGCAATGCTTCTTTTTATGGTCTGAAATGTGAGATTAAGTGATTTTTTCCCTTAAACTAAACAAGATACGGAAAAAATGAAGAGACATAAAAGCGTATTTTTAGTCGCCTAATCTAAAAAAGCACAAAAATTTGCAATATTTATACAGTCAGTGACGTGCCGTTTTATGTTGGAAATATTCCCGCAATTGCCTCTCGAGACGCCACTGGACTTATTAAATGTAATTAAGTTAGTGATAAATTACCCCTTAACGTCATTATTAATATTGCCAAATTAAAACAAAATTGGGTAAAAATTAGTTTTTGGAAAAGTTGATTACTAATACGGAAACTACAAAGTTAACCTACCAAACATATTATTACTTTTTTTGTACGATAAAAAATAAAAAAGCTAAGGAAGTGTAAATTTATAACTTAGACACCCATTACAAGGAAAGGAACGAAGAAACCCAAGGAATAATATAATAAATGTGTCCTTTTTTCAAATAAACAATGTAGGGCCTATACGTAAGTATACCTCCAAAATAGGCTTGATTTTTACCTCGGTCTTGTCTTGTCATCTAAATTTTCTGTTTGTGATTTAAACAAACCACTTGCCTGAGGATTGCGACATATCAGGAAATTCCAATACTCGTTGGGAAATCAGGAACCGGGTCGTCCGGGACCCGGGAACATCTGCAGGAGCTATGTAGGAAACATGGCGACCACTTGTTGAGAATCGATGACAAATTATCATAATATGTTTCGTACATGTGTTTAAAGTACAATTTGGTTGATCTTAATCTATGAAAATACAAAAAGCCATATTTTTAACCATTAACAACCGTTTGGGTAACCTGCAGTAGGTC